>JAHKKF010474274.1:0-11487 GCA_019740295.1 Labeo calbasu
GCAAGTGCACCTAGGGCAAAAGCTGCTGTAAACGCAAAGAATGGTCACACCAAATGTTGATTTCATTTAGTTAATAGAAGGTAATTGATAAAGAAAATTTATTTCTGACAGCATCCTCATTTTACAGCATTTTTACACAAGTGCCTAAAACTTTTAACAGTTCTGCAGATTTGCAGGTAGGTTTCTTGAAGCATCCTGGAGACTTTATCACAGTTCTTCTGGATTTAGTCTGTCTGAATTTGTTCTGTTTCTTCATGTCATTCCAGACAGACTGGATGATGATGAGATCAGATCTCTGTGCAGAGCACTCGCTGTTGTCAGACTCCTTGTGCAAACAAAAATCTCACTGGATTATTACGATTAATGGCAAAATGAATGTTTGGAAATGTAATCTGATATTTCCTACTGACACACTACAGCAAAAGAAAAAAGTGGATAAAAAAAAGTTAATCAAAGTTGTCCTAAGACAAGCACAAGAATCGTTTTGGCTTTAGGACAACTTTGATGAAAGGTTTTTTTTTTTAAGCTTTTGTGCCTTTAATGGAGAGGACAGTACAGAGATGACAGGAAAGGACTGGGCAGAGAGAGGGGAGTGGTATTGGCAAAGGACCTCAAGACGGGAATCGAACTCGGGTCACCGCAAACACAGTTGCGCTTTATGTCAGCACACTAACCACAAGGCTATCGGTGCCGACAGAATCTGAGCAATTTTCTATTTTTTATAAATATATGAAAAAGAGCTATTTTAAATTGTAATAATATTTTATAATATTGCTGTTTTTACTGTATTTTTGATAAATAAGGAACTTCTTTCAAAAACACAAAACCCTACCAACTTTACAAAGTAGTGTATACACACACATACATAGATGAAGGGATTTCACAGAACAGTAATATGGAATGGAGATCCTGGAATGTGTTCATCTCCCCACTTCACTGCTAATATGTATTTTCCTCTTTCTTTCACAGCATAGTTGATCCTGTACTGATGTCCGCCCATGTGAATGATCGACACCCGCTCGCAGGGGATGGTGGGGCCATGCATACCGACAAAGAGCAGGTTTTGTCCTACAACACAAAATGCAGACATTTCACTTAGTGAAATGCGTTACTTAAAATTCTTGCTAATGTCAAGCTGCACTCACCAGCTTTACTGCAGTCCACATAAAAAGTGTTTTTGCGTCCAAGAAACCCCTTACTCAGGCCTGGGCCATGGCAGATGACTTTACTAGCGTCAGACAGGAAAACTGGCTCAGCACTGCTGTCAGATGTTGTGTTTATCTCCGTGTCTGACAGAGAGAGTTCCTCATAACTGTTACACATCTGATTATGATCTATGGCTAGAAAAGAACAAAGTACCATCAGACCTACACACTTAAATATCTCCAATGCAAAATAGAAATAGTCTCCAAAACATTGCTAATTCATACCAGAGCTATTTTGTCCTTGTGTGAGACTCTTATCTGTGGTGGCACTGACAGACACGTAGAAAGGGCTTTGAGAAACATGCTCCTCATCGAACATGACTGAAACCTCATAGTCACCTGCAGGAGAACAAATTCCGTAAATATATCTACAAATATGCTTATCTCTTCCTCAGAAAATCAGTAATTAATATGCTAGTCTTACTGGCGTCATTATTACTATGCAGTACATTTTTATGTCACGGAAGAGAAGAAATTGTTGTATGAAGTCCTTATTTTTGTTTTCTTTTGTGCACAAAAAGTATTCTTGAGCTCCGTAACATTAAGGTTGAACCACTGATGTCACATGGACTATTTTATCGATGTCCTTACTATCTTTCTAGGCCTTGAACGTGGCAGTTGCGTTGCTGTCTATGCAGGGGCTGAAAGCTCTCGGATTTCATCAAAAATATCTTAATTTGTGTTCGACATAATTTTCATTTTTAGATGAACTGACTGGATATTTCTGGAAGTGTTGTGTACTGTTTTAGTGAAAACATCCATAAAACACAAACATTTTTTAACATTACATATACTGCATTACAGTAATTACCCACCAGGCTCTTGAGCCATGTAGGACACAATGCAAGATCCATCCAGCTGATCGTCAAAGTGGAGCTCAATCTTTCCAGGACCCTCTACTGAGACAGACAGAGTTCCTGCTCCGGCTTCACGAGACCAAATATTAAAGTCAGCTGCAAAATGAAATCAATACATACTTGTAAAATGACGCACAACTGACTTAGCCAGCTGTCACAGTACATAACAAAACAACTCACACTGACAAATAACATAAAGACAGAAATATTAGTAGGATACCTGGAACACTTGCTAGAGCTTTTTGAAGGCCTTGCCCCCACACCTGGACCTTTTCATATCCTCCCTGTCCAAGTGGGCCGACGGTGTACTGGAGTGGCCAACCAGGGACTGTCTGTCCTTGCTTATTCACGGTCACATTATAAACTCCCAGCTCCTTTGCTAGAAAGCTCACTGCATAGGTGTCACTGCCTGTAGCAACAATCACAGCCTCTACTGGACTTCCTGATGGCTCATGCACATAAGCAGACAGAGTCTCAGCATCAGTACCTGTAATGGAAGGGAATGTATTTGTGTTAACGGCACTGCAAACTCCTTGAGAAGTCAGATATAGTGCCTGGATTAGTGTGATGGGCTATTCATCTAACCTGGGATTTTAAAGGCTAAGCTGCATTCATTCCCAATGCTGGCAATTGGAGCTGCTTTCTGGTTGTACGTGATGTTCTCTCTCAAAAGCCCGCAGTCTGTCACCACAGCTGTAAAAGGACTCCCTGGTAAAGAGAAATTTAATATTTATTCATTTATTACTAGGGCTGTCAGTTTAACACATTAACTTAAAAATGACATTAAAATGTCTTTACTGTAACATTTAATGTTGTCAAAAGTACCAACTTTGGTACCAGTTGGTACTGAAATTTCAAAAATGTAATGGTATCTGTGTGAACGCTCAGTGAAGAGCGTGAAGAGATGATCATTATAGCCAATCACAGACATATCTTTTGAGTGCATGAACACAACGGCCAATCAGAGGTGTTTACGCTCAAAATTCTTGCAGAAAATGCTGGTATCATCACATTTAAAAAATTTCATTAACGACCGCTACCAGTCAGTACTTTTGACAACACTAGTAACTATTAATCAATTTAATGTGTCCTTGTATAATACATTTATTAAAAAAGTACACGTGGGTGCATAAGGCAGCTCTAATAACCTGGAATGTGCTCTTCTGAGAATTTAATGGAGATTTTGTAATTCCCAGCCTTGATTGGACGGTACGATATATTGCAGGTTCCATGCTCCAGCTCTTCAGTGTGAACATCTACTTTACTGGGACCCTCAATTGCAACCGTTAGCCCACCATATCCTATATAGGTTGCAAGTTTAGGAAATAGGTAATAGTTTTAGTTTTAGACTACATATAAAATTTGCAGCATCATAACACACAATCTGTATCTTAACATAAGCCATAAATGAATGAATTTGATTACATAGCATCATACCTGCATCCCAAGTGTCCACCACAAATTCAGACGTGCAGAAGGTGTGCCCTGTATGTAAGCCTGGGCCGAAGGCCTTCACCTTGCTGGTATCTCCTATCTCCGCCTGACTGATGGAAAGAGAGATGGGACTGTTGCTCACATGCTCACCGTCCTTCATGACGCTGACCAGATGCTCACCAGCCTCTCTAGGGATGAATGATACACCTGCATAACAAACAAAGTGCACCTCTAATGAAGTCTGACAGTGACACTAAGGATGTAGGTGTGCTTAGACTCATTTGAGGTGGTCAAATGCTAAACCTTATTTGTTTAGGCTCATTAATGTTTGTCATTTCATTTCACTTGTCTCCCAACTGCAGCTGTGTGTACATTAATAGACGGCTCACCGAGATGGCTGTCAGGTTGTGTTTTCAGCAGACAGGGCACATCATTGCCCGTGGGTGACATGATGCTGGCGGAGAGCTGGCTAATATCTTCTTCAGTGATGTCCAGGGTAAAGTCAACCGCACTGCCCAGTTTTACCTGTGACCTTCTCACATTTCCATCTGTGTTGGGTTTATACAAACCATGCATCGAGTAATTTAAGGTTTTATCACTATAACATTATGAATACTGGTTTGAGTTTGTTGGGGTTGCCATACCAGCGATTTTGGCCTTGAAAGGACTACCTCGGATAGGCACATCATCATGTTGAATTTGGATCTCATAATCTCCAGGCTCAGTTGGGAAGTAGCTGACTGTACAAGTGCCATCTTCATTGTCCAAGCAATGCACATCTGCCTCAGATGGGCCCTCAATTGTGATGTCCAGTTCACCTGAACAAATCATACATGACTATTACCCATAGAATGCAACAGATCATTTATACATATATACATACTGTATATATATATAATTTCCTAAAGACCCACGTCTTTGTTCTTTCTACTTTAGCCCTGATGCATTTGAGGCTTTTAGTAGACCACAGCTACTGAAAGAGCTTACAAACGGCAGAGACAAGAAACGCTAGATGCCATCGTGGCAGGATGTTAACATGCCGATGCCTTGTCATGACGAGTTTCTGAGGAAAAAAAATCAATGGTATCTATCTGGTTTAAGCCTACGCTTATATCCATCGCCACCTGTAAGCTCTTTCAGTAGCTGTGGTCATCATATCAGTATTTTATATTCAGAGTTGTGTTGCGGTAAAAATCAACAACCAGTAGCACCAATAGCTCACCAAGTGCAACCATTTCACGTCATCGAAATAATGGCGCCCCCCATAGTCCAAAATATGTAAAAAATAATGTGGAATTTTTAAATAATGCAAATCTTTCATGGGTTTCTACTACATACTTCAGTAAGACACATCATTTACATATTATTAAGCCATGCAATTCTTAAAGGAGAAGTTCACTTCCAGAACAAAAATTTACAGGTAATTTACTCAACCCCTTGTCATTCAAAATGTTCATGTCTTTCTTTCTTCAATCGTAAAGTAAATTATGTTTTTTGAGGAAAACATTTCGGGAATACATAGTGTATATAGTGTTAATATAAAATGGGCTTCTATGGTGCCTGCAAGTTTAAACTTCCAAAACGCTGTTTTAATGCAGCTTTAAAGGGCTCTAAACGATCCCAGCTGAGGAAGAAGGGTCTTATCTAGTGAAACGATCAGTTATTTTCTAAAAAAAAAATTAAAAATTATATACTTTTTAACCTCAAATGCTTTGTGATGCACATGCGTACTCTCTGCACCTCCGGTTCAAGACAGTTAGGGTAGGTTGAAAAACTCCCATCTCATTTTCTCTTCCAACTTCAAAACCGTCCTACATCGCTGCAGAGGTTTACAAAGTTTCGCTCAGTGTTTACAAAGTGCACATGCAAAGAAACACCCTTTACAAAAAAGGTAAAACAGCGATGTAGGATGATTTTAAAGTTGGAGGTGCAAATGACATGAGTTTTTCAACATACCCTAACTGTATTGAACTGGAGGTCCATAGAGTACGCGTACACATCACAGAGCTAGACAAGATAAGCATTCGAGGTTAAAAAGTATATCAATAGTAAAAATAACTGATTGTTTTGCCATATAAGACCCTTCTTTGGCTGGGATCGTTTAGAATCCTTTGAATCTGCATTTGAACTACATTTTGGAAGTTTAAACTTGGGGGCACCATTGAAGTCCACTATGTGGAGATAATTCCTGAAATGTTTTCCTCAAAAAATAATTTCTTTATGACTGAAGAAAGAAAGACATGAACATCTTGGATGACAAGGGAGGTGAGTAAATTATCTGTAAATTTTTGTTCTGGAAGTGAATTACTCCTTTAATACCCAGGGTTCCCTTTAAAGTTGTTAAGTACACAGTCTTATACATGTTGTGATTTACCTTTTAGCTGGCTGTCTTGGTTCATGGCTTATTACACTTTAACAAATACTTTTTTAAAATCCCTATGTGAAAAATGAATAACAAAAAATACTTCTGGAACCAAAGCCACTGAGAAAGTGGATAGACACTAATATGCTCTATTATAATGGCAACTGAATGATAACAGCAATGTTATTTATTATTATTTTTGCTCATAAAGAGGGTGTATTTCAGCACACTTTCAGCTTGACTTTATTATAGTTCTTAGTTCTATTGACGCAGAGTAAATAGTCCACTAATAATAGATGTACAAACAATACACAATACAACTGGACAAAAATGTGCACAGTTCGTTATTATGAAAAAACATAAAACAAATGCTCACTCGAGGCTGAATCTTCCTGACAGATGGTGAATGCTGCCGTCTCATTTGCAATTCCATACACAAGGCCATGTCCATAGGCCATTGTGCTACGATTAGCAAGACTATTTACATAATACTGCAGTGGAAGTTCTGCAGAAGAGAGAAAGAGTCACATTTAAACTGTTCTGATGGAATAAATACCACAAATGTTGATTGTTGGATGAATTAAGTCAAAAATAAGAAGAGCAAATATTTTCAATAAACTGATAAAGCTGATATTTAGTGAAATCTAGGCCAAATATATAAATACAAACAAAAATGGTGGTTCTAAACCAAGGGGCCTTGGAAAACTATGATTTAAAATGATTAAAAATAAGACAAAATAAGCATTAAAATAAGGCAAAATAACTAAAAATCAAGAGGCACTTTTTTAATTTATCCCTAAAACAACCAAAATTCTTTGTTATATAAGGAAGTGTGATTTCTATATCAGATAATGTTAAAAAAAGAAAAAAAAACGTTATTATTATCTTTTTAAATAATGAATATACCTATGTCTAGTTATGCCAAGTTCTAAACATTTTCTATCAGATAAAAATTGTATATCTTTATGTAAATCTTTATTTTACTAAAATATCTGATTTGGTTTGTTGAAAATCAAGAAGAGGACCAAGTCAATGTTTTTTATACAGTCTAACCTGGTAGATCATTTCTGGATGATTTAATTAGTAGCTGGTGAAGACCATCTTCTGATGGATCAAACTTTAGACTGATGGTACCGTCTTTGTTATCAATCATGTCGGGTTGTGCTGTCTTTCCAGACGGCGTGATCACCTCACCTGTGAATACCATTAAAATAATGATGTGAGGCCGTGATTATTAAAACGAACAAGTGATTTCAGACAACAGCTCACCTGTAATTTCATCTTCACTTAAGTCTGATGGCAGGACTATATCACAGGACATAAACCCTGCTTGATTAATGGCACCAAGAGGAATTACATTCCTGCCTTCAACCTGATGAGAAATAATGAAGATGTTAAAGACATTCAGGGTATGAAATGTCTCAAGGACACAAGACACAGATTGAAATTAACCTTGAAGAAACTTCACACATTCATACCTTGTTTTGAAAACCTTGAGGTTTGTGTGAAGATGAAGGCTGGTGACTATAATTCATGTCGCAGTTAATTAAGGGATAAACAGAGCACAAATGAGAGAATAATGAATCAGGATATTGAGAGAGACTGATTAATGCATATGGTTTAGACAGAGACTGCACTGTAATGGCATCTTACCTTTGAAAATCCTCCTCACTAAGATTTCTCACAGCTGAGGAGTGAGGGCCTTCAGGGGAGGGTTTGTGTTTTGTGGCATTGATCTTGTTCTCATTATTTAACACTTCAAGATTTGCAGTGCCTACAAAATCAATACCACAACAAACAATGTTTCTTAGAACATCTGATGACTTCTACACAGATAGATTCAGGATGTATAATCAGGCCTCACCGTTGGCCTTCGGAAGGTCAATCTCTAGGGCCTCACTAGTGTTGCAGCAAGTTGGGAAAGTTTGAGCACAAACATCTTCGTCTAATTGTCCACTACAAACCTCATTTGTATTGGTTACATGTTGATCCTTCCTAGCAGAGTGAGGCAGCACATGAAACCTCAGAGGACTGAAAAACAAGTAGTATGAAAAACGTACTTTAATAATAATAATAATAATAATAATAATAATAATAATAATAGCCTTTTCCTGAATGTGTCAGGAAAAAAAAGCAAGTAAACTGCATTAACGTTTTAACAATTTATTGATAAACTAGTGCTTTCTTTGTTTTCGGCTATAAGAGATGAAGTCGCGACACTGACTCGTCTTCTCCGCAGTAGTGATGCACCTGTATGCATGTTTCACATGGATTACAAAATCTGAGAATATTTGTTTTATATTTAAATAGGTTCATTTAGAAGTAGATACTTCCCTTTCTATATATATTTTTCATATCTGTAAAGCAATTATACAGGGAGTTTTGAAGTTTCGCGCTCAAGTTCACAGAGACTGAGACGGCAGAAAGCGCATTCTGTTTGCTTTCATTATTTTACACAAGCACAACATTTTGTTGTTATTCTGAGTACACACAGATAAATGTAGAGTCTTTACAGATTCGAAAGATGTATTACTTTATCTGTATGACCAAAAATGAAAAAAAGTATTTTAAGAGCAAGTGACCGCACTGGCGCCTCTATCTGTCATGCAGTGAGCGTACTACTGATCAGCTTCAATAGCGCACTTTTTTTTAGGTTAACATTCAATTGAGCTACTACATGCGTCTTTCAGATGAAAAGTCATCTTACTTGCAATATGAATCATCATCAGCATATTTGACCATCAAGGAATGAAGACCTTCTATGCTGGGAGAGTATTTCACAGAGTAAGTCCCATCTGCATTTTTTTGAACCTCCGGCAGTTCAGCCTTTCCTGTAGGTATGAAGCTTTGACAATTACACAAGATACAGCAACAGAAATCTGATTTGTCTTTCAAGAGAAGCTGGTCCTCACCATTGGGGGTGATCATCAGCGCACACTCAGGAGGCTTTCCGGATTTACTACAGTTAATTTTGAATGACTGAGGTACTTGAGCACAAATCTGTTCTGTATTTTCATCTGTCAAGTCTGCCTGAAACGCAGAGAAGCTGAGACACAAAACACTAAATGTTTACAGTAGCTCTCAAGAAATGACAAAATGTCTTACAAGCAATCGTACATGACAATTCCACCTAAAATAGACTCATTAAATCACTCTTTTACCTTCTCATAGTCTCTTCACTGCTGTATTCATCTATTACAGAATTAGAGCCCTCCACGTTTTGTGTGCAAGTTTCCTCTTCGTTGTCCATCACATCTGTAAGTTTGATTGCACCAACATGCAAAAACCCCATTTAATTGATTACCCCTTCAAAGATACTGGCATGCAAATGTGAGCAATATTTCAAACTCACAGTTCTGAGCGTTAGCTCTCACTGTGGTTGCAGTCTCTGGTGCCACACCACAACTATTAGCAACTGTCTGAGGAGTGTGGACACTTCTCTCCCGACTCAAAAGTTCCTCTTTATTTAAGACATCTTTATGACTTCTACCAGAGTGAGAAGGTATGGTATGAAACCTGAGAAGACAAAGATAGCATGAAATAAGAAACTGTGGACATATAATGCATGTATTGGGTGGCTTAACACTAAAATTACCTTCTAAAGGAATCATCACTGGCATATTTCACCAAAACTGAGTGAGATCCTTCAACAGAAGAGGAATATGACACCAAGTATTTTCCATCTCCATTGTCTAATGCATTTAATAGCTTGATTTTTCCTGCAAAGAAAAATGAGTTAAACTCTTTTGTTTAGAATTAGACCAAACAATACATCCTCTTCATTACATTCTCACCGTCAGGCGTAACAACAGCTACAGTCTCTGGCGGCTCTCCAGTGCTACTGGCATCAATTGTGAAGGTCTGAGGAGTGTTTACACACACTTGTGCCTCTAAATCTAATCCAAAAACTGGAGTACCATTCCTCGAGCTTTGGCAATGTTTATCATCAGAATGACGATCAGGCACAGGCAACACATGAAACTTGAAAGGACTGTAAATTAACAATAACATGCATCAAGTTTCTCTATAGGACACAACATATGCATTTAAGCAATATTTTGTGCCCACGAATGCAAAATCATACTTGCAAAAGGAATCATCTTCAGCATATTTGACCATCAAAGAATGAAGTCCTTCCACTGAAGGAGTGTAGTTCACAGTGTATGTCCAATCGTCATTGTCTTCAACCTCTATGGTCTCAGTCAAGCCTATTTAATGATGAATAAAAGGTGCAAGATTAACATTTTTTGCTGAAATATGGAATTAGTAGCCGTATATAATGTAATATATATGGTGTAATACCATTTGGTGTCATTATGGCAACAAACTGTGGAACTTTTCTTGTGGAGGTGCAGTGGACAATGAATGTTTGAGGACCCCGGGCACACAACCCTGATGTCAGACCTGGACCTGATACATTAACTTCAGCAGTGTCATCTATTGGCAACACTTTAAACTTAAATTGTCTGTAAAAAAAAAAATAAAAGGAAAATCACAACATAAAATATTTAGTAATTACAATTTAAGTTTTTAAATTTTATTTTATTAAGTTTTAAGTTATTCTTAAAAGATTAAAACTATTTTTAAATATACTTTTTTTAAATTCTACTGAAGTAAATCAGAAAAAACCTATTACCTACAAACTATAACACATTCCCTGTTTTTTTTAATGCAATCATGTCTCACCTATTAAAACTGTCCTCATTAGTGAATTTTACTGTTAATAAATGACAGCCGTCCATGGTGGGCAAATAGACGACACTATAACTGCCATCTCCATTGTTTGTCAGCTCCAGAAGCTCCATGGAACCTAGAGTGCAAACATTCAAATTTTCTCAGAAATTATTTCTCCAGTGGTTGCAAATGTGATTGTTCAAATCGTTTTACTTTGTGCTCACCATCAGGTCTCACCACAGCAACAATCTCTGGTGTTTCTCCACTGCTTCTGCAGTCAATAGTAAACATTTGGGGGGTTCTACCACAGATTCCACCTTTAACTCCAGGAACAATTATCTCTGCCATATTTACACCACAAGCTAAGGGAAGCTCTGTATTCTGGTCACAACTAGACAGCGCTTGGAACTGGATGGGACTAGAATAAAAGCAGTAGAGAATACAGTTACAGGTGTTGGGAAAGTATTCTGCTAGGTGTTTAAACAATTATATAATATTATGCTTTAATTGGTCTAACCTGCTGCTTCCATAAGGACTCTGAGGATCTGTGAAGAATTCTCTGTCCCCCACTGATGGATGCGGACATGATCTGTAAATCCCATCTCCATTGTATTTGGTCTCTGGCACTTCAGTACCTACGACAAATGTGTAGAGATAACTTTTTGTCTTGGACACATTTAATCTAAAAACAAAAACCCAAAAAAACAAATACTTACCATGAGTATCAGTATTTGCAGATACACAAATCCCTGACTGCAGACAGATTCCAGAGTCTGCAGTATTTGAAGCATCATTCACTGATGCAATAAATGGACTTCCTGTTGAATGTATGAGGGTGTATACACACAGTATATATGGCATTTAGAATTAATGAAAGATAAAATTCTAAAATACACTCAGGTGATACATTTTGAAATTCATCAATTCAACAATTTTCTGAAATAAAATGGCCATT
>JAHKKF010474278.1:0-16649 GCA_019740295.1 Labeo calbasu
TATATACATTTGTACTGAACATTTATGGAGCAACAGATTTTGTGTGACAATAAATCTTTTTTTTATTATTTGTTGTTTTTGTTTTAAAATCTATAATAAATATATGAGATACTTTTTTTAAGTATTTTTTTTTAATACTTAAAAAAAAAACAAGTACAAACTTTAGAAAAGTTTGTACTATTTTCTGCTTATTTTGGAAAAATAAAATAATTATTTTTTGTTCAATAAATATATTGCTATTAAAATATGTTAATGTAAAACATATATTTTAAAGTACAGAAACAAAATCATTTAAAAAAAAATAAGGATTCTGAAAGCATTGAAGGATATCCCATAATAATTTAAATAGATTTACAGTATAACAACAAATTATATTTTATTAAGATATGATTAATATCATGTTTTAAATATGATGGTTTCTTTCTAAACATGGTGGACACCCAACATAATATATGATATTTACCATCTGAATCTAACCATGTCATGTAAACAAATAGAGAAGTCAGCCATCTATTAATTATCATGTTAATTATCGTGCCTTTTAGCCCCAACAGCAGGGGTGCTTTTTACCCCAAATACCATACTTTTACATATTCTTTCATTATTTAAAAACGGTTGCTTTAATTATCTTAAACTAAACTTACAATCATTAAGAAGACATTTGTCTCAAAATGTATACATTCATTTTAGCGATTCTCATTTGCTACTTAAATCAACAACATTTTAAAAAACATAAAATATTAGATCAAGCAAGCACAGAATCAGTTTTGCACTGCTGCCTGCGATCAAGTCAAGGATCAGACAAATTTGCACATGCATCTTCAGAAAAGCTAATTTTTTGGAAAGTGCCACGCCATGTTTTTGTGCCAGTGGTTTAGTGGTTTAGAGGAAAATAATATCAAATGCTCCTTTTACCTCAGGGGGCCTTTAGCCCAGTTGTACCCTACTCCAAATCTTACTCAAATAAGTGGATCAGACAAGGCTGGCCACACGTGATTTTAAGAATGATTTTAAGGCCGATTTGCATCCCTAAACGAAGGGGCGTAGAAAGATTCAAGGCTCATCGCAATTTTTTTTTTGGTCCAAAACATCCTCTATTGTGTGGTCATTACAATTATTTAACTGCTTCTGATGGAGCGTCCCCAAACTCAAAATGTAAATATCAAACATGTTTGATAACTACAATTCTTGGCCTCTGATATGATACCCGTGATAGCCACTGAGAGTGAGCAAACGTCACCTCCGGATGTTGCAAGCTTCTATAGCTGAAACTTGGCAGCCACAAACATGCCACGAGAGTAGAGTACTAAGAAAGAACATCACCCATATTTGTTTTTTTCCATTTTGTTTTTCACTGTACAACAGAATGCTCGTCAAGAGTGACAGCTGACAAAGTCAATTGTCCTCTATGTCCTCACGAGTATCCGTGAGATCTCAAGTCACTGTAAAATCATTCTTTCGATCAACTAGTGTGTGGTTCTGTGGTCTGGTTGAATCATCTAGTGTGCGTGTTCAAAGGATTATAAGGATAAAAACTGGTTGAAACTGTCTTCATGTCTGTGGTCTCCCATGGTTTTAAAATCGGTTATTTGAAAATCATCTAGTGTGTCCCAGGCCTAAAGGAGATGCCTAAAATGTGTCTGTTATATGTGTGTATGGTTATACCAGGTTGGGAAACACTGCACTAGAGAACTTACCAGAGTGTACTCTGAAGCTGGAGCTTCTTGTCAGTCCTGTCCTTCTTGTGGGGCGTTTGCAGCACTGACCCAGCTTGGAGGATGAGAATCAGTGCATATAGAAAATCAGAGAGTGGATTCGTAGACTAGATCTGGAGAGGTAAAACAGTTCTATCAGTGGTTTGATATGCATCAGCACTGATATGGTACATTGGGGCCATAAATACTTCTTAGGTTCTGATGGATTATGCCATTTGATATCCTGAAGTCATACTGCCCTGTAGGGCCAATTCAAAAAATGTCACCAAAAAGCTATTCATGTTGTGCAGTCCAGTGGACATCCCCAGAGAGATACTTAGACACTATGATGTAACAACACTGCAAGAGGATGCTGCATCGGGTGCTGTTGTATGATGGATGTGACTTGGACCTCACGCTCTACTACGTTCTTTTCAATCTCAGAGGTGCCTCAGGCTTCGACCGCCTTCACCCCTTCGAGTTTCTGTTTTGGTGGCAGCCTATGGGCCTCCATGTCACAAAGAAATCCATGAGGGAGGAATGGATTGAATGAGTCATGCCCTTAATATGTGAACACATGCCTGAACCCAACAGCAAGAAACAAAAAACCTCATGACCAATATGCTTCTGTGTAATGGCAGAACACTTTTTGTTGAGGCTGTAGTTGAGTTCTGGACCACTGACTCTGAAAGTGCTAGATAATTTGGGTCCTTGGCCTTCCAGTTTCAATGCTAAAAAGAGACTACGACAAAGAGGCTTGAAGTAATTAAGTCACCTGGACACCCACAAGGGTCAGAGAGTCTATTTAGGACTATCAGTTTATATGTGGTTTCTGATTGACCCACCCACCTCTGCCAGCCAATGAGCCCAGACTGGACAAGTGTGTGCATGTATGTGTGCCTGTTTTTTTCTTTTTAAATGACTTGCACCTCTACAATCTGTCTCTACAAAAGCATAACATCATCATAAATGATTTATGAATAGAGCACGATTTGCAAGCTTCTCTTAGCCAATCGAACAAGTAATTAGAAAGTACTTATTGTTTCAGTGTGCAACCACATATCTGGCCAGCAATCTGCTATCAAAGAATATAAATGAGAAGGAGAATTGGCCTAAATCATTACTTTAGTGTTTATGCTTGTTATAAACAACCTGAGGTAGGAAAAGGACAAGAAAAAAAGTTTTTGTTTTTGTTTTTGCTAAGGCAGATTTAACATTTAATTCCCATGCTTATGATACAGAAGTATTATTATTATATAATAAGCAATTTCTGAAACCACTGGGGGCAGTGCAACCAACCTTTATGACTGCATACAGAATTGGTTGGTTTCCTGAGAGAAATGCAAATCTGCTGTTTGATTTCTTTTGAAATATAGTTTTTCTGTGTTCATACACATATATTTTTAATTAAGACTTGACTGGATAAAAAAAAAACAAAATACATTATGTGAACTGTTGTGGGAAGTTTGTGTGAATTATGACTAATTTGGCAATGCATTGTTCTAACATAAAAATGATTTTAAATAATCCATATACAAAGAAATGAAAAAGCATTTGTTTATCTCAGTTTCAGTTTGTTATTCTTTTGGAAACCCAGTTAAATTAAAAACCCCTGGTGATATAGCGCACTTCAATTATGAGTGATTTTCATGTTTTGTTTCTGTTTGTGCTGTTTTGTCCGCACATGATGGTTGATATTTTGCTAATTTATGATAATGTTGTGTTAAGTATCATTTGCTTTGCAAATGCCATTGAATCCATGAGAGTTAGGGTAGTATTGACTACAGTATTGACATAGTTCTATATTTATTTTTCTTTCCGTGTTAAAAGCAGTTTGAAATTGAGCTTAAAATAGAGCATTTTTTTTTTTTTTTACAAATCTGAAAGGAAAACCTTGACTTTTTTTTCTCAGTTTACTCTTTATCCTCTTTTGTATCTTTGCTTCGTGTTGTATGAGCAGTGTGTATTACCCGAGCTCTTTCTTGAACTGTTGTATTAGTTGCCTTACCTCTCCTTGCTCAGTTGCATTCCCTTCCTCACATGGGGTGCTTGCAACATTTAACAGCGTAATTGCAAGTGGTTCTCTCTTACACACAGACAAACTCGCACACACACTCACTGTCTGTGATGTACGCCCATTGTGTTCCAATTCCCCCTGTGTAATCAATCCATGTAATTACATTGTCGTCTTTTTCCCCAAAGCTTTAATCAAGCTGTGCAATGTCCTGGATCTCCCACACTAAGAAAGAGACTAAGAAAAGAAGTCAAGACAAGTGTGTGATTTGATGCGTATGTTCAAATGAACGTGTGACGGTGAACGAGACAATATATTAGCCTGTCATGAGTGAGCGCATCCGTATCTGCCCATCTGTGTGCGTTTGTAAAAACGCGTGAATCATTGTGATACAGCTGGCACTGAATGGAGATGGTAGACCTGCTGACTCAGTCAGGGATGGAATAACTCTCTGGGCGAAGTGGAGAGAGGAAGTTTAATGCAGGGACTCTGACCAGTGGAAAAGAGGCGACTCAGCCAAGGGCTGATGTTTTTCATTAATATCAGTAAGACGGCCTTGTGCTTGTTTAGTCCAAGGTTCAGAAAAATTGCTTACTCCCTCCAGGGTTATTTTGGGTGCCCCTGCAGAGACATCACAACCATTCTTTTGTAAAAGTGCTATTTCTTAAGTTTTCACTATGAAACTCCCTTAGGTGATGGTTAGGCCTAGTGGGAAATTGAATGCACTTGTCATGGCAGTCTGTTTCTACAGTTGGGCGCTCATCGAAACCAAATTGGCCAGTAAATTAAATCCAGTGTGCACGAGACAGTTTAGTAATGAAGTATGACATGTATGTGGACGGTTATTCCTTTTTTTTCACCCACAGTGCTTTCTTTTTTTTTTTCTGGACTTGTTCTGAATGTGCTGGAGATGGAAAAAGACTGTAGAATGTTACAGTTGAATGCAAGTTGTAATTCTGCAATAGGATTAGGAACTATTGCTTAAAAAAATGACGGTGAATGATTGTTTCTCACACATGCATTTTTACAGAATCAAAAATATAGGTGAAAACTGCAATCCAATTCCTGAAAGAACGAAAGATACACTTATGTTTTACCAGTAGTCTTTTATATAAATAAATAGAAATATTTAACCACATCTTTTTAGTGTGATGTTGAAAGGATTAGTTCAATTCCAGAATAAAAAATTCCTGATAATTTACTCACCCCCATGTCATCCAAGATCTTTCTTTCTTCAGTTGAACAGCAATTAAGTTTTTGAGGAAAACATTATAGGATTTTTCTCCATATTCAGTGGGATGTAACAGGTTGAAGGTCTAAATTGCAGTTTCAATGGAGCTTCAAAGGGCTCTACACCAGGGCTTCTCATCTCTGGCCCACGAGATCCATTTTCCTGCAGAGTTTAGCTGTAACCTTAAACAAACTCACCTGCCTGTATCTTTCTAGTGATCCTAAAGACCTCGATTAACTTGTTCAGGTGTGTTTGATTAGGGTTGGAGCTGAAATCTGCAGGATAATGGATTTCGCGGGCCAAAGTTGAAAACCCCTGCTCTACACGATCCCACTCAAGGAATAACGGTATTACGTAGCGAAACAATCGGTAAATTAAAAAGAAAATCTAGACTTTTTAACCACAAATACTTGTCTTTTACTAGCTTGACTTCACACGTTACGTAGTCACGTTGTGTGATGTAGGTGGAAGTACCGACCCAGTGTTTACAAAGCGATCATGCAAAGGAAGTCAAACTGAGTCAAAATAATCCCTACCCTACCTTTTTGAACCGAAGTACAAAGACGAAGGACTAACCACACAATGTAACGCTTGAAAGTCAAGGAAGCAATGAAGAGCTATCGCAAGATGAGCATTTGTGGTTAAAAAGTATAGGAATTTTTTTTATTATTATTTAATTTTTTTTATTTATTTATTTATTTATTTTACGAAATGACCATCGATCATTTCCCTAGATAAGACACTTGTTCCTCGGCTGGGATCATGTAGAGCTCTTTAAAGCTGCATTGAAACTGCAATTTGGATCTTCAACCCATTGGTCCCTATATGGAGAAAAATCCTGGAATGTTTTCCTCAGACACCTTAATTTCTTTTCGACTGAAGAAAGAAAGACATAAACATCTTGGATGACATGGGGGTGAATAAATTATCAGGAATTGTTTACTCTGGAAGTGAACCAATCCTTTAATATTCAGTTATTCCAGTCCTTTGAAAAGACATTGAAAAATCATTAAACACATTTTGCGAGAAATTTGGTTAATTAAGTGTATTGATTGTAACAGTTAGCTTGTAATTTGGCAGGGAACATTGCATTTCTTAAATATTTATTCTTTGAAAGTACTAAAAGAATAAACTGTTAAAGAACCATAATGGTAATAATCAGAACATGACCTACTAAATTCTTTATGATTCCTATACTGTACGATAAACATAATCAGAATACTTTTGTAATGGTGTTAACAAAACTCTATGCCATTTGAAAAATTCTCTCCATTATGTCAGAGATGCTCTAGAGGCCAGATGGGTGTCGTCTTGATTGTTGTTTGCTTTGCTAAATTAGAAACCCATTAAAAAGCCATTTTGCGCATTTGAATTGCTGAATTTCAGGCATATGAAAGCACAAAGCCGAATTCTCCAAGTTAAATAGATTACAGTGCTATCATGGTGTATGAACTGGCATATACAAATTAACTTAAGACGCAAACACTGTTTCAGAAGCCCTTGTGTTTGCCTAAGATGAAGTCGTGCATGAGCGAACATACTCCAGAAAACAAACAACCACACTTTACCCAACTTGAACACCATGTATGCTCTCCGCCCCGGCTTATAATTATTCCCATGATGCTAATACTCTCAAGTAACCCTTGAAAAAGCCTACAACATGTAGAGCGTGTGCAAGCAAATGCAGCTGTAGCGCTGTTGCTCTAGTCTTGTCAAAGCTCACAGAAAACACTGGACTGCAGGGGGAGGTTTACAGTCCGTGATGAATGACCTGCCCGGGTTCACTGCCACAACTCTAAACGCTTTGAGCACATGCAATTCTATAAGAGCTTCCTCCCTCCCATCCCTGCAGGAAGTCAGTGCCCCTTCACCCCACCAGTGTAGCCAACAACAACTGGAAGTGAACTACGTTCAGCCCTTTGTTGTTGGGTTCCTGGGTGTCAAGAATTAGACGCTCTTTGGTGACTTCCATCCAGACCTTCTGCTCTTTGATCTGGATCCCACTTCGCTGCAAAGCACTACACAATGACCGCTGACTTTTTGTCTCTACTTACATTTAAAGGAATATTGCACCCAAAGGAAAGTCCTGTCATCATTTACTCACCCTCATGTTGTGCCAAAACAAGGGTATGAAGACCTTTTTCTTTGGTGGAACACAAAATAGTATCATAGAAATAGCCCACATGCCTCATTCTGTTTTTTGGTTTAAATGATTCAGACTGGCTGTATGAACTATTCAATGAAAAGTTCAACTCACTGAATCACTGTTCATGTATCAGACATGAACTCATTACTTGCTATCTTACTATGTTATTACTTACTATCTTTTTAATATCTTCTTTAGAATCTCCTTCATTTATTGTAACTGCGGTAAAAAAAGAACGAACGGTACGTTCTTCAGAATTCTTTTGTGTTTCATGGAAGAAAATGAGTCAGAGATTTGGAATGACATTCACTCAGGATGTACTTTTCTATTAAAAACTGAACATTTGTTAGCTCAGACCAGGGCCTGCAGGGCCTGTTTTAAATGTGTTTTTGCCAGTAAACAAGTCTCACCCCTTCACCTCCTAATGCCCTCTTGTTTTACAAGATGCTGTTGCACTGTGGTAAATGTGCATAGCTCACAAGACAAGGGCAAAACAGGATAACTACAACATATATCTTCTGTGACACCTCCATGGCTTTTGGCATGTGCTATGAGCCGTGAAGTTACCTGCAGTCCGTGGGATTTTGTCCTCCACTCTAATTTAATCTTGTTCATGTAACATCTTATCTAATCTAGTTCCCCACCGGCTGCCTGTCAGAGAAGCATATGCTTATCCACCCCCTTTGCTGCCAGTGTAAACAGCCTATAAAGCTGTGTTTAATTAAAGCATTGCCCTGGATTACACAGCCCTGAGGCTGACCTGACAGTGGCATGCAGCAATAACTTTGGACAGGATTGGCTCGATGTCGGACGGGTAAGTCACCTGTCATTTCTCTTCTATTTGCTTTAGGCTGGACAAGGAATAAAGGAATGAATCTTCAATGGGATATGGTGTCTAAAGCTTGAAATGCTTGTGGACACAATCTGATATTACAACGAACATAATCAGTATGAAAATATTTGGCCTAGAGGAATGTCCGTGGATGAATTTGCCTGAGACGAATGGCGGAGCCAATTTAATAGGTTTATATTGTTTGTTTTGCTTTCATACATAGGTCTTTGAAAAGATAAAACGCTCTAGAATCATCAAACTCTGCTTTAGAATTGCTTGTTAAATATGTTATGTTAAATGGAAAAAAAATATTCATTTGGAACTTCTGAAACTTCACAGAGGTGATTATATAATAAAACCTTGTGCTGTTTCTGACAGTTCTGAAAGATTTTAACATAAGGAAAGAGGGGCTGATCTAAAAGGGTTAGTTCACTCAAAAATGAAAATTCTGTAATTAATTACCCACCCTCATGTGGTTCCGAACCCGTAAGACCTTCATTCATCTTCAAAACACATATTGTCTATGCAGGATCAAAAAGCTCTCAGATTTCATCAAAAATATAAAAAAATATCTTAATTTGTGTTCTGAAGATGAACGAATGAAACGAATGAACGAAAGATGAACGAGTGATTTATGACAGAATTTTCATTTTAAAGTGAACTATACCTTTAAGTGTTTGTATGTACAATTTATTTATGTCTGGGTTATCCTTTAATAATGTCATCTTTATGAAGCTTACAATACAATAAAAAGTGTTTTTTATTAAAAAATATTACATAGGGCCACATGACGTGGACGAAAATATATTTATCATGGCCACAAATAAACGATTAATTCCCCAAAAAAATGTGAGAATTTGCTTTCTTGTTCTGTTCATTTGTTTCCACAAATTGCACAACTTAACTAAAATAAAGAAATGAATTGTTACAGTTTGGCCAATCATTAAGTAATAATAATTATTAAGTAATAATCGTATTAAAGGAGAAGCTCACTTCCGAAACAAAAATTTACAGATAATTTACTCACCCCCTTGTCATCCAAGATGTTCATGTCTTTCTTTCTTCAGTCATAAAAAAAAAATGTCTTGAGGAAAACATTTCAGGAATGTTCTCCATATAATGGACTTCTGTGGTGGCCACAAGTTTGAACTTCTAAAATGCAGTTTAAATGCAGCTTCAAAAGGCTCTAAACAATCCCAGCCGAGGAAGGGTCTAATCTAGCAACCTATCCTTACTGTCTTGACCCAGATTACACAAAGCATGCACATCACAGAGCTAGACAAGACGAGCATTTGAGGTTTAAAAAAGTATATAAATTGTACATTTTTGTAACGTAGCATTTTTTTAAAATAATTGATCGTTTCACTAGATAAGACCTTTCTTTCTTGGCTGGTTCATTCAGAGCCCTTTGAAGCTGCATTTAAAATGCATTTTGGAAGTTAAACCTTGTGGGCACCATAGAAGTCCACTATACGGAGAGCATTCCTGAAATGTTTTCCTGAAGAAACATAATTTCTTATCAACTAAAGAAAGAAAGGCATGAACATCTTGAATGGCAAGGGGGTGAGTAAATTATCTGTCAATTTTTGTTCTGGAAGTGAACTTCTGCTTTACTTATACAATATTTTGCCCTGCATGCAATGTGTAGGGCTCCGTAAAATATGACTATAAAAAAGTGTGTGGAGATGTGTAATGCTGTTCACATGCATTTTTGAATGCCGTAGTATTAAAATTAACAAAATCAAACGCAGTTTATTTCTTAATACGTCACAAAGCTTAGAAAATGAGCAACATAGTGTATTATGTTTTCATTGATCTTGGACTGTATAAAAGTTCATTGTTTTTGTATAGCTTTAAATGGGTTAAGAACACATGGCGGCCATGGAAAGCTTTTTCATGGAAACCGCAGTTGTGTGCATGTGTCATGCTGCCTACATTGTGCCCCCTCTCTTCTATTGAAAATGTACTAGGAAATGGCGGTTCCCGCATGCCGTGCAAATCGGCTTTTATTCTTCACCCCTCTGTCCTGCACGACTCGTAATTGCCAGTAGGAAAATGCTGTGTCATTATAAATAAGAATTGTGGTGCTGTAAACCACACTCTGTGTTGGCAGTGAGCATTGATTGCTTCCTGTCTACATGACATGCCGTATGAAAACTCTGGCGTTATTAGATTTCGCTGTTTAATTGTATTGCCTCCGCAAGATATCAAGAACCCAGAGAAGACGCTAGTTCTCCAGGCCACGCAATTATACCCGCGCGGCCTAATGGACTGATTGACAGACTAATTCGTAGGAACTTGTCAGTGTGGTTGTCAGTGTTTTGACAAGACACTTCATTTTTGTAAATACGGTACCTCAGAAATATAGGTGTTAAGCTTTACGTCTTACAGTGACTGTGTAGGCTGTCGTGTTCCTCAGGATTTCTATACCCACCATCACTTTCTTTCTTTTATTGAAAGGGGTATTTTATGTTGGTTCATTCAGTTAGATACCTGCTCTGCACTTTTCATTTGACCTCGACAGCAAGACTCTCTCTATTGATCTGAGTGAATCAGTCATAAATCTTAAACAATCAATACACCATACTTGTGGTGCAGGTTTATCCTCCCTAAACTCAGCTCTGCAACATTTAGCTCACCGTTAATTAAATGTAAACCTTTTAAAATGTGAAATGCATTAAAAAACAAGGATTATTCAGTAAAACAAGGTTACTTGTACTTTTTCCACAGCGTTAGGTAATGATTTACTTAGAAAGCAAATGGTTACCACAGTAACTGCAGGATATTAGGGGCAAGTTAATTGGGCACCAGTAGCAATGACCCTCTTGACTGCTTTACTGCTTATATTTAATTTCCCTTTTTTTCTGTCTCGAATGTGGGCTGAAAGCTGAAAGGATGTGTGTTCATGATGCAGTCCATGCTTTTTAGAGGCAGCATCTCTGACTATACAGTAAGCAGAATGTTAAAAGAGATTAAAGTTTTATTAGGATGATTCAAGATTTTTTTAATAAAAGGAAGTTCTGACTGATTCTGAACTCAAAATGCTGCTACAAGCCTTGTTACAGGCTAATTTTTTGTCCACTAAAGGGCGCTGGTGAGCATTTTGCATAGTTTTAGTGGATGCTGTTACAACTAGATTGAAGAGGGAGTGACAAAGGCAGAGATTTATGCACCATTGAAGACATTTTTGGCAGATTATGAAAAGGCGGATGCGTGAAATGAGTCAAATTTGGGAATGGCAAACTCCTTTTAATTTTGCGGAAGAACTGAACATGAATTCGCAAAATGTGTTTATTGTATATTGTCCAATTTAAGTCCAATATTGCATGGCTGTCTATTAGAATAGAAATATTTTCATTCAAGAAATAAACTCTTCAATATGTACACAGCTGCCAAAGAAAATGCAATAAGCTCCATATAGCTACTTAAAGAGAAGTGAATCTGCTCAGCATACAGTTCAGTGGTTGCAGTTGCTTTTATTGCTATCATAAATAGACTATACCGGCACCATCCCCATAGCCATTTAATATTCCATATGAATACACATCAAAACAATATCAATAACTTCTTTTTTCTTTTTCATTTTTTCATATTTCATTCAAAAACCTTTCACTGAAGTAAAACAAATAGAAAATATGGGGAAATTCTAATTCTGAAATAAATGTTTTTCTCTAGTTGATATTGGCTACAATTATTGGCACCCAATTTATTGCAACGTCGTTTTCCCAAGATAGCAGCTCTTGAGTTTTCTTCTATAATGCCAGACCATTCCATTATACAGAACCACTCCAGATCCTTCAGATTCCCAGCTCCATGTTGGTGGTGCTTCAGTTCACCCCACTCATTTTCTATTGGGTTCAGGTCAGGAAACCATGGAGATTTGTTTTGTGCTCAGTAACACATTTTTGTGTTGATTTTGATTTTGTTTTGGATCATTACCCTGATGGAAGATCCAACCACGGCCCATTATAAGGTTTCTAACATAGGCTTAGATTTTTTCATCTGGTGGTATTTACTACACTGTAAAAAAACAACTTGTTTCAACTTAAAAAAGTAAGTGTTCGTGCTGCCTTAAAATTTTAAGTTTACTCAACTCAAATATCCATGTTTTCATGTAGTACAACTTAACATTTCATGTTGACTAAGCTTAAAATTTTTAAGGTAGCACAAACACTTACTTTTTTAAGTTGAAACAACTCTTTTCCTTTTTTTTACAGTGTACAATCTGTCAATATGTCATGTATCTGAACAAGATGTCCAGGACCTCTGGCAGAAAATAGACCCACAAAATTGAAGATTCAGCAGTATGTTTAACCGTGGACATGGGGTACTTTTTATCCCTGTTGGCACCAAACACATCTGTAGGGTTTTCTGCCAAAAAAGCTCTCTCTTTTTAAGTTTCATCGGACAATGGAAGCCAGTCCTGCTTGAAGTTCCAGTCGTGTCTGACAAATGAATGTACTGGAGTTTGTTTTTGGATGAGTGAAGAGGGTTTTATTTGAAACCCTCCCGAATAACATGTGTTGATAGGGGCTGTTTGATTTTTTTTTTTTTTTTTTTTTTTTTTTTAGAATTTTGAACCCCAAGACTCAACTAATCTCTGCATTTCTGCAACTGTGATCCTTGTAGAGTCTTTTGCCACTTAAACTCTCATCCTCACTAAGTTGATTGGAACTTCTTGATTATTGCCCCGATGGTGGAAATGGAGATTTTCAATGCCTTAACTCTTTTCTTACAGTCACTTTCTATTTTGTGAAATTGAACAATCTTGTTCTGTACATCGAAACTATATTCTTCGGTCCGTGTGATAGATGATGAAGGGAATTTGACCTTTGTCTTCCTCATATTTATAATCTTGTGGAACAGGAAGTCATGGCTGGACAATTTTATGCTCCTAGTTACCCTGGTGTGCTAAAAAAATAAAAAAAATAATAAAAATAAATAAAAATATGAATGGGAATATACTTCAGAGATATGTTACTCATGAGAATTTCTACACTGTAAAAATGACAGTTAATTTAACGGTAAAAGACTTTTAATGTTTTTTTGTTGAAATAACTGTTTCTTCTTAGTTTTTTCATATCAGTTTTGTACATTAGGGTTGTATGTTACATCTAATGTTAAATTAATGTTTATTGCATTATTTCAGTTTCATGTGTGTTACCATGATGGTGTTTTGTGTTTGTGTGAATGACACTGTGCATATTGTATATATGTTAATATTTAAAAGCTGCTTGTGATGGGATTTGGTTCATCATGTGACTTTTTCATCACCACCTGCTTTTGGTGGTTATCAGTCTATTACAAAGGTACAAGACAGATTTCAGTACTTCAATAGGTTGTTAGATTAACATTATATCAGTTAATGAAATTAAGTGGAATTAAAACATAAAACGTTGCTACCATATTTTTTAACAATAAAATTCTGGCAACCACAGCTGCCGTTTTTTACCGCAAATCTTACGGATTTTTACAGTGTAGGGGTGCCAATAATTGTGGCCAAGATGCTTTGGACAGAAACATTTATTTCATAATGTGAGTTTTCCCCACTTTCAACTGTTTTATTTTAATGAAAGGTTAGAATTTTGTGAATTTTTTTAATAAAAGCAATAAATATAAAAAAGATAACCAACGCAGATTCATTTTCATAGCTAGCTTTGCTCATATAAGGGTGCCAATATTGGTAGAGGGCACTGTATATAAAATAAAAAAAAACACAAACAGTAATAACAACATTGGAACGGTGCCTTTAACAGTGTGAAAGTAAGAACCAAGGACCAGAACAATGCTGGTAATGTTTCTCCTTTCACAACACTTTAACTATGTATAAAATAGCATATTTTTCTAATATTCAAACCATATAAATGTCTTTTATTAAAAGTAGAAAACCATTAAAATGGATTGTGTCTAAACATTTTGGTGCCACAAATGCCTAAAGCACGATTGATTGCCACAACAAATGCACATTTGCATTCATTTTACGCATGACCGGATTTTTCAACGTCGAAAAATGAACAGTACAAACTTTAGAAAACAAATCTAAGGAATTTGGTCAAGGGCATGGTGCTAATCGTTTCATCCATAGCTCATTTTATGCAGACTGATGAATGCTGCAGTTGAGAAAAAGACAGCTCTTTATGGAGGCCGAAACTGGCACTTACAGCCAAGCATGGAAAATGCAACCTTTAGAGAGTGGGATAAGAGTTGCCCACTCTAGGCGGGGAACGAGGCGCCGGGACACCTCAGCAAATGTTAATTGAAATGACCTGGCAGATTTACGACAGGGAGAGAAGTCGTTAATGCCTGGCACGATCCCGCGGCGAGCCGGATTTGAGATAAGTCCCTCAGCGGATCTTACGGAGCTTAAGAGGGATGGAGATGCCAGAGGAGAACAGCTAATGAAAGTGTTCACAATGAAGGCCACATTAGCCACTGATGCTTTCAGCGTGTTATTAAAAATGACAAAGGCCATTGAATTGAATATATGAAGGAGAGGGCGCTGGGCTCGTGTAGGGTGTTATTAGGGAGATGGCAGTTAAGGAACGCAACAGAGCTCTACATGTACTAACGTGATTGACATGTACTAATAACATGGTCCTGCCCTTTTCTTCTTTATTGAGACAGATTTTTATCTGGCATGTTACATTTAAAAATAAATACTGATTACTTGAGTTTGGCAGGCGCTCCTAAGCTTCCACTGCTGCACTGCAGCAAAATCTGATGCCGTTTTTCATCTTATTTGTTCATTTATTCAGAAATGCATAAACAATGCATGCATACAATGACTTGAATACACCTCTTTTGTAATGAAAATATTTTTAATGTAATTAATTCAAACTCGGTAACACTTTATAATAACGTTCAGTTGTAAGTGATTAGTTAATGATAAAATAATCATTTACAAAACATTGACAAATGATTAATAATTGATATGCTAACAATTTGTGTATGTTTTGTTAATTCATTTACAAGTCAGTTACAAGTTCATTTACAAGTAATTAGTTAATGATGAACTAATCATTTACAAAACATGACTGTGTTTAGAAATGATTATTAAGTGACGTTGAAAAGCACAAAAATGCAATTATTCTAAAACTATTTAAAAAAAAAAAAAAATAAATAAATTATTTGCTGTCAAGTGAATAAACGTGTAAACCCTTTCTCTCAGACTTGCGTTCTGTGTGGAGTGTGTGGAATCTAGTGATAATGTGAACCAGTTTTACCCTCCACTGAAGATTCATTATCAGTGCACAGCGCTAAAATACTCCATGTGTTTACCATCTTCACCCTCACCAGTCAGCCCTTACATTGCAGTACACACAACAAATATTCAAAACCTGTTGTATAAACACATGAATAAATAATTCTGCATCCCCTAATCTAAAGTGTAAACTATTCATCAGTTGTAAATGTTTTACAAACCTGCCGGTTACAGGTTGTGTGGGTATAGACACTGGGGGGAAAGATCTACAAATGATGAGTAAAACATTTACAACTGATGAATTGTTTACACTTTAGATTAGGGGATGCAGAAAGATTTGTAAATGATTTATTCACAATGTGATCTTCAAAGGAGGGTAAACATTTCAATGATTGACATTTCAATTATTTATAATTGATTAATAATATATTAACTAGTAACTTATTAACCATTGACTAAGGATCTGTTTGATTATTTCATGATATTCTATTTTTTTTAAAGATAACTTAAGACAGATTTGTAAATCGTTAGCATATTACTTAATCATTTGTGAACGTATAGTGATGTTTTGTAAATTATTATTTCATCATTATTTAATCACTTGTGAATGATTTATAACTTAATCTACAAAGCATACATAAAAATAGTAACATATCACTTATTAATTATTTATGAATGCATAGTCATGTTATGTAAATGATTAGTTAATTAAGTATTAACTAATTACTTGTAAATTACTTGTAAATTGCTTATAAATGACTTTCAACCGAACGTTATTATAAAGTGTTACCTAAAATTCTATATCTATAATATGTCAAGTAAAAAAAAGCTGTTGTGATATCTTAATGAATAAAAAAGCTTAATTTATACATTCATTCATTCATGAATGAGGTATTTTTTTAACAAAACATAATACAAATCTAATATGTATTATGAATTCATTATATTAATTTTATTTTATTTTCAATTATATTATGTTTAATTACATTATCTATCTATCTATCTATCTATCTATCTATCTATCTATATATATAGATAGATAGATATAGATATAGATATAGATATAGATATATACAGTCATAAGTGTAAATTACTCTAAATTGAGATTTATACATTATCTGAAAGCTTCATAAATAAGCTTTCCATTGATTTGTTAAAATAGGACAATATTTGGCCAAGATACAACTATTTGAACATTTGCAATCTGATGGTGCAAAAAATCTAAATATTGAGAAAATCGCCTTTAAAGTTGTCTAAATGAAGTTCATAGCAATGCATATTACTTATCAAAAATGAAGTTTTGATATATTGACGGTAGGAAATTTACAATATATCTACATGGAACGTGATATCCTAATGATTTTTGGCATAAAAGAAACATCGATAAATTTAACCCAGCCGATGTAGTTTTGGCTATTGCTACAAATATACCCATATATATACACTACCGTTCAAAAGTTTGGGGTCAGTACATTTTTATTGTTTCTTTTTCTTTTTTTTTTTTTTTTAAGAAATTAATACTTTTATTCAC
>JAHKKF010474294.1:0-15955 GCA_019740295.1 Labeo calbasu
GAGAGAGACCAACTGATAAAGATAGATAGATAGATAGATAGATAGATAGATAGATAGATAGATAGATAGATAGATAGATAGATAGATAGATAGATAGAAACATTCATTTTCAGATCCAAAATCCAAAATAAAATAAATTTATGGATGTGTGTTAATCTGGGAAGATAATCTAAATACCTGATCTTCTCTGTTTTAAGAGGGGATATGGGGTTTTGGTTAAAGTATGCTTGGTCTAGCAGTTTGGGTTGTTTAATAGGACCCATGAGATAAGTGCTACCTGTCATTCTGTGTGATAATTTAGAAGTATGGCTTGACAAGAAATTGTTCCAGGTTCAGTACAAGCTCTATGATTACAAAACAAATCTGACTTGTCCCTCAGTTTGTAAAAACAAGCAAAAACCTTGTGTACAGTAATGCACTTACAATTTGTCTAAGGGGAAATGCACTTGGTTGAATATTATAAAACATACTGTTTTCTGAAAACCACAAGACGTCAACACAGCAAGAAACCAGTGGGATAAAACTGGCTAATTATAGAACAGCTCTCTGAAAATGTAGCTGACTTTCTGTTTCCATCTATAGGCAACTTTTACATTTTAGTGCCTGTTTCTTGTTTTCCCCATGTCTAGATTGATCCTATGTTTACCAATTATGATCACCTGTGTCTTGTTCAGTGCACATGTGTGCATATTTCAGCCCTCTGTTTGGTTTTTAAGCATTGTACATTTTGGTAGAATTCACATAATATGAATGCATATAAAATAACCACCTTGTAAAATAGGTCAATTTTCCTGTGAGTTCAGGTTTACTTATTTGGGGGTACAGCCATTTGATGTCCAAAATCATAGGGCACTTATTTAATTACAAAAATGCACTTCAATAACAAGTGTACATCACATATACTCTGAAGGGATAGCTGCTAAAGGATACACATGCACTCTGAGTATCGCGCGAAACATTTCCATTCAAACATTAGGTGAAATATGTTTGGAGTAATGTAGAAAATAGGAAATGGGTTATAGGACGCGCTCTTGTTGTTTCATCCAAATGCAGCTGGCACCATCTTGTGTCTCAGACAGTTATCAGTTGTAGTGAAAATGACCTCAGATGACTTAATTTCAATACTGTAGTATTGTTGCAGTGTTCATCTTGTTGCTAGGCAGACTGTCTTGTGCAATATACTGGACTATTTTTTCTTTGTGGAAGCCTTACAACAACATACAGATAAAACAGCATTATGTTATTTGCTGAGTTGTATGTACAGTTGAACATTATCACATTACTGACCAGCACACTGTACATAAATCATACCTTTTTTTACTAACCTTGTCTGTTGCCAAGGCTATAATAATGTAAAACCAGCAATTTTCCCATGATACACAGTATACTAGAACTGTGAAAAACTCCACTTCATTTAGGTGCAATAGTCCACGCACCTAAATCAGTAGTCAAACTACAAAAATAGACTATTTATACAGAAGAGTTCATATAAGCACTTTAATAAAACAATATACTAGGCTTCCACTGTAAATGCACTACTGAGGGACACGTCAAAATTATTTTCTGTGCCATCTGACAACATTCCACAGATGCTGTTGACAACCAAACTACAAAAAAAAAAAAAAGAATTAGATGCTGTTGACAACCAAACTAAAAAAAAATTCTGAACCTAAAACTTTCCTGTAATTGACAAATGTATTTACCCAAGGTTACCCAATGATCACGATAATTGTGCTTTTCTGACAGTGAACTTTCATGTTACTTTTTCCAAGTAAATCATGTTATGACTAATTGATTTGATTAATATTTTGCAAACAATAGTTTTGTCACTGGCAATTAGTCTTCCGTGCATTAATTATGCTTTAGAAAATAAGCTCTTGTGGCCTTTTAAAAGTTCACAGAACAACAGCTGGAGACAGAGCAAAGCGGGAAATGATAAACAGAACGTGAATGTCTGAAACACAATAGAGTGTGAGTGAGACACACTGAGGTGAGCATGTGTGTGCACATGCATACACTCATTAATCTGTTTAAAAATGAGAAAACAAAACAGTGAGTAGGAAAAGAGTGGTGTTAGAAGAGAGCAAAGGGTAGGCACAATAAAAAAGAGAAACATCGTGAAAGAAACAGCTTCAGCTACAGCGCAGGTAATGGAGGAAAAGAGGGGATGGATGTAAGCCAAGTCTCTCAGCATTCCCTCCCCCTGTACAGGCCAGCTCAGAGGAGGAGTGTAGGTGGGAGTTAAGCACTTCTCCAGATGTAGTTGACTGCTGCTCCTGGAGTCTGACTTTCTCCAGATAAGCCTCCATCACTCAGAGTTCCCAACAGTTCTTGCACAGTCAAGGACAAGGATTAACAAAACTACGGAACTTTTGCGAGTCATCTGCAAACAATTACACAATTCGTCTTTACCTGTAACGTTTTCCCAACAGGAATTTTGAGGTAAGGTGCGATATTTGTTCCAAGATACTCATGTTGAGATCTGTCTCAGCATCTAATTATCAGAAATAGCATGCCATTTTTTTTCTTCAGAACTTTCTTGGTCATAAATATTCTAGTGCATATTGAAAAGTTCACTGTAGTTCCTCTTGGACATTAGGGAGAACTTTGTGGTTTCGTTAGAATCTGAGTTGATCTGAAGTTTATCCTATTCAAATAAATTCACATAAATTTTGACTTATGACCTAGCATATTAAACAAAACTGAAACCTGAGCAGACGTTTACTTTAGAAGAGTTCTGAGGTTTGATGATCTTAAAATATCAGTGATATAGTTATGTATGAATTCAGTTAATATTTTAAAAGTGAAGTAAATCTCCATCTGAGGTCCAGGGCAATCAGCCAGTATTCCACAGTAATTCAAGTCACCAAAGATTAATTTGAATTCTTTTTAACATAAATTATGCCGTTAAAAGTCAAAACAGAACTAATTTGTATAAAAATTTGATATTGCTAGAGACCCTTTCACTTGCAAGATATAGGAAACTTATGATTGTGCTTTATTGCATAAGCTACCACTAAAATGTTTCTTCAGGAAAGATAAATATTAATGTAAAACATGAGTTTAAAGGTGGAGTGCAAGCAGTTTTCTGTGAAAGATTGAATGCATTCAAATACCAAGCCAGAAAATACTGGATGTAAATTGTTTGGTATACTTACAGGCCCATGTTGCAAACAGCATGAAAGAGACAGGAATGTGGTGGGAATAAAATTGTCCAAAATGGTCTGAGTCATCACGGGTCATTATCGGGCCTCTGTCAGATGAATAAATCATGTCTAACGGTTCACCTTTTAGCCACCCTGCACTAAACAACAGTTATGAGCAACCTAATCTGGCAGAAAAGTAATAAAAATGCAAAACAGGGCACCATCTTTCTGTTCCTTGAAATCTAAATATTTTTTTATTTAGGAAGTGCAACAATTGTCTTCTTCCACTTAAATTTGGTTTGTGTAATTAAGCTATGAATAAGTTGCCAGCTCGTGGTAGGAAACCCATGCAATGCTCTTTCTGAGACAAACACTTGGGCAGTGATTTATTTTGTGTGGGCTCAGCAGCTCTGTGGAGGAGGACAGATAATATACTTTAAAACAACATAACCAATATAATTGTTGTATGTACAAAACACTAAATTTTCATTAATATGTGCAGTAATCATATTAAATCAAATTATGTCGCAGAGTCTACAGATTAATATAGTATTGAATTATTTGGTGAAACAATCTGCTTGCACACTGTTTTTATTGTAATGGATTACATTAAATGTTTAACGTATCAAATAAACTGATATGTAATATATTCCTTCAATTAGAATTATTCTCTCAAAGAGACATGCATGGTTAAAACTCAAGACAGACTTATGTCTTGCAATATGTTGCAATATGTTATGTGTGCGAGGTATTGGCACAACTTTCAGAGGTTGATGAGTCATCACACTTCTGGAGTATCTAAAAAAAGCTTATATGAGACATTCCACATCAATTTAAATGTTAAGTGATTTGCGTGCTTTATTAATCATTTTTAGCTTCTGCAAGTAAAACTGCAGACTGATTGCTATTACTTGATCTGTATTAACATTTTTTTTTTATATTGTATGTGATGTTAAACTCTGCTTTGCAGTCAAACTGTTCCTAAATCAGATAATGGCATGAGAGGGACATGGCTCCAGTGGGTGTACCTGCTCTCTTAATGTTGGCATCTTGCCTGCTGTTCATCTTACCGTCATGCCTCTATGCGTGTCCGAGGTCCTGCAGTTGCCCCAGCCCTAAAGAGGTGCACTGTACCTTCCGTCACCTGCCCTCTGTGCCACAAAACCTGCCCCAGGACACACAGAGACTCAACCTAGGGTAGGCTGCAAGAAGAAGAAAAAAGTATTGTGTCACTTTGTGGTTGTAAAATGTTGAAGTTCTGTATGATTATTTTCTATGAAACCCCCTCATGGAAGTCAATGGTAGCCAGAACAGTTTGGGTATCAGAAATTGTGTGTGTGTGGGTGTGTTGCACAGGTTGGAACTAGAGGAGAACTGGTTTCATAGAGCACCTAAAAATCTAAAACATTTAAATATGGCCTGTTTACCAAGTAAAATTAAGTAAATGATATTCAGAATTGGTGTTGATTACTCTGTATCTCACAAAATTAAAGGGTAACCGATGTGATATGTTTAAAGCTAACATTTTTCCCACAATTCTCTTTGTTTACTGTAAAGCTATAACAGCGTTGGGACGGTTGGGTCTTCAGATTTTGCAAACCTGCGGCAACTGGAAATGCTCATGCTCCATGGAAACGATATCTCCTCCGTCTCTTCTGGATCCTTTTACCACCTCCGTTCCCTCCAGGTATAAATTCATAAATGTTAATATGAGATGCACATTAAACACAGTATACTCAACTACAGTACTGTAGCATCTTTGTGTCTCTAGTTATCTTTAAAAGTATTTAAATAGTTAAGATACATTGCATTGGGGTATAATTTATGTTCTTTATTGGCACAGATACTCAAGTTGAGCTACAACAAACTCAAAAGAGTTGACCCCAGTCTGTTCGAGGGCTTGACCAGCCTTGTACGGCTTCATTTAGACCACAACCTCATTGACTTCATTGAGCCTTTTTCATTTAATGGACTCACATCATTAAAGTTACTGCAGCTGGAGGGGAACCGACTGCAGGACCTCCACCCTCACACATTTATTACCATCTCAGTCCTGGGCACATTTTGGAGCTCAGGACTGCGACATCTGCACCTGGCAGACAACCAACTAGAATACCTCCTTTCAGGAACTCTGCAGCACTTAGACAGGCTAGAAGTCCTCTCTCTGCATGGTAACCCCTGGGCCTGTGACTGCCACTTACGCTGGCTCTTGGAGTGGGACAAAAATCATGAGGGTGAAACTTTCTTTGATTGTTTTTTCTAACCTTTGCACTACTCACTCAGAATTGTATATAATGGCAATAAAAAAAATAATACCATTGCACACTTATAGTGTTCATACATCATTTACTCAAAATTGTTACATTTATCATCACTGTCTTAGACGCATTGTGTTGTTACATTAAATTTACGGTTGAATGAGTACACCTGACTTCAAATAACTGAAAGAATTTTTTATTTACATTTTCTCTCCCTCTCTTTCTAGGAATTATTAAGTGCAAAAAGGACCGTGACTCTGGAGATGCTGGCAACTGTGTTGCATGTGCTTCACCAAAGCCTTTGAACAACAGCCAGATCTTGGAGCTTTCAACCAATCAGCTCACCTGTGACCAACCCTCCCTTCAATCCCCACTTAAAATTGGGGAGAGTAGCATGTGGGAAGATCAGGAGCCAGATGCCCCCTACATCAAGGACCTGGAGCGTCCTCTTGGCCACCTGACCTTCATTCTCTCTGACAGTCATGGGAATCGGGCACACGTAGCTTGTAATGTAACACATCCTGTTGAAGACACTTCCATGGTGTGGGAGCCAGTGAGGAGAAAAGATGAGATTGTTGTAAATGTGACTCTTCTGACATTTCTGGAGTGTGAGATCGATAGAGATGCTCTTCAGAACCTGTGGCGGTTGGTTGCCTACTACTACGAAAGCCCAGCCATTTTGGAACGGGGAACCAGACTTGGGAATTCTTCAAAGGTGACTTTTCAGTACTCTCAAGCCACTCATGACGAATCACCGTATTTTACAGAGCTCAAAGGACACTTAATGGCTGAACCAGCCTGGCTTTTACAACCAAGGGTCACCCTTCAGCTGAACAGGCGCAAAACAACAACTAAAAAACTGGTGCTGAACTTTTCTACTTTTATATCAAAGCCCATCACTGGAAGAGGGGATGAGGAGGATGTAGTCTCCTCCTGGGCTATGATCCAAAGAGGAGTCCCAGGGAGAATCCAGTCAGTGCTAGAACACTCTGAGGTCAGTCTGGATTGTAGTGTGCTAAGCTCAGGGCATCAGCCTGTGGAGTGGATGCTTCCAGACTTAACAACAGTGGATCAAACTGATTCTCGTAAGATAAGTTTGGAGAATAACAGGTTAGTTATCAAAAACACAAGTATTGCAGACTCTGGACTATATCATTGCTTCGTGAGGACTGACACTAATGTGGACATCGTCACCTATAGACTCACAGTCAGAATGCGTCTCTTAAGTCCCAGTGATTTAAATGGGAAGCAGATCTCTGTGGAGAATGGGGACACTCTTAGTCTTCCCTGTTTAGTAACTTCCCCTCATCCAATTGAGACAAGATGGTTCCTACCAAACAATCAGATTCTCAAAGCGTCAGATATGAAACAAAGGGTGTACGTATCACAAAACAACACTTTGATACTCAAAAAAGTCACTTACGAGGATGCTGGAGAGTATAGCTGTTTAGCAGCTAATCTCTATGGGGCTGATATGTTGTCTCATCTAATTATTGTTACTGGTGAAAAGGAAGAAGCACAAAGAGGTGTTACCGTATCCAAGGATGACTTACTGCTTTTTGAGAGCGAGGACAGTGAAGGGTCGGGATATGAAGAAATCCAACGACCAACTGCTAAACTCACACCTCAGAGGTTTGATGGAAAACACAGAGGCGGCACTGTCCGACAAAATGCAAAAGGAAAGAAGATCAAAGAGAGTGTGAGAAAACCTAATAACTCTGTCAAAGAGCTTGATCCCAGCCGCTGGGAGCAGATTCTTGCAAAAGCTAATGCTAAACTCTCAACCATGCCACCAGTTACGACACATATAGAAATGACAAAAACATCGAAAACAGTGACAGAGTCTTCATTGATTACAACCACCAAACTTTTGGCAGCTGATGCCATTACAACTACTAAAACAAATGTAACAGCTAGCAGTACCAGCACAAGTTCAAGCATCCAAAATTCCAATGTGAAACAGCTGGAACCACCATCCCATAATGAGCATGTACAACAAGAAATTACACAGGAAGAAAAATCAAAACACAAGACAAGTGATTATAACATTTCAGATTTGACTTTAGAACACATAGACTCAACAACAGTACCAGAACATGAGACACAGCTAGTAAAACAGGTGGACAGACACACAATTGAAGAGAAAATAAGGGCTAACAATAATTCCATCTGGAACCAAAGACGAAGATTCCCATACAGGCAGCGCAGGCCACCATCACGTAGACCACGTCCAAAGAGACCGAATTTCACCCTAGCTCCCTCTACAGCATTGCCATTCACTCATACTCCAGTCAAGACACTGATACCTAAAAGTAGTTTAACAATGACCACTAACTCTTATACTCCAGCCCAAAACAAACCATCAATGACTTCAGAAGTTTCTCCTTTACATTACCCAGCAACCAAAAGCTTAGACATGGCAGTCACAGAGGATCCTCTTAATGTGCCTACAACAATATTCAGAAAAGATGAAAAGCTTAATGAATTTGAAGGCAAAACAAATCACAGTGAGTTAGTTCAGCTTGTAAGTACAACATCTCTGCAAGAAAATGAAGCTGTTCCTTCTACACTTGCTACACCCATACAGATCAACAGGTATGGACATGAACACAGAGAGATCATTATGAAAACTAATAGCCAGGCAAATGAGGATAAGACAAGGCAGATTTCAACAACTGGCAGCCCTAATCTTCAAATCAGCAACATAAATCCTCCAGAGACAAAAAGAACACATGCGACTGAGAAACCAGCCTTAACTAATGCGGACCGACAGAGAGTTTACAACTGGGCAGTGCATCCTGAAGGAGTACCTATCCACCCCTGGTTAATCCAAAAGTATACACCAAAAAAACAAATTTCAATTACACCCCGTCCCTACACTCAGTCTCCCATCTGGCCTACAGTTCGTAGCTCAAAGCACCACCACTCCCAAGACAAAACTTGGTATTTCCTTCAAACAGGAGGCAAGGGTGCAGGGGTCACCAATCGGCCTGAAATCACAGCTCAAACAGCAAAACCCACAGCTTATATTTCTGGGTCAGCAACAGCTTCCGCTGTGAGGACCATAGCTCCACATGTCAGTTCATCTCGTGTGCGTGACCACTTACTTTTCAACAGGCTCAGAAACAGATATAGACAGTCACAGCTTGATGCATATCGACTAGCCCAGCTTGGAAAGCTTGTCACTTCTAAGCCAAGGACATATCATCCCACCCCACAGCCTCACCAAGCTCCAAATCTCCCAAGCATCTACAAGCCTGTGACTCTCCCATCCGTCCTAGCATTTACAAACAAACCAATTTCCACAGCTAGTGCACCATATGGTAGTCGCTGGCACTACAGTCAGTTTGGAGCAAAAAAACTGAGCACTGCTATTCCCTTTCCAAACATGATGGGCAATGGCGTCAAACCCAGGATCACAGCAACTGAAGCTGTTACTGTATCTGCTTTAGCAGAGACAGATGTGCTTTTGTCCTGTAGATCATCCGGGGACCCCAAACCTATTGTTTCATGGACCAAAGTTTCAACAGGTTAGGTGATTCTTCATTACATAACTTTTATGGATGTACCTGTTTGAATGGAGGATGATTCTCCTTTTCAGAGCAGCAAATATTTGATAGCTATCCAACACTGCCATCTTGCTTAAGAAGATAAACTTGGTATAAATTATAGCCATAAAATATATAGATATATAGATGTCTAATATAGAGTCAGAGTAGCTTTATTGTCATTTCAGCTCTATACAGCCTGCACACAGTGAAACATAGCTCTAGGACAATGGTGCTACATAAGACAGCACCATGACAAGGACTACAAAAATAAACTGTACATAATTTAAATTACATTAAATAGGCTAAATCAAGAGAGTTAAAAGAGAACTAAAAAAAAATAAAAGATGGAAAATGAGAACAAACAGGAATTGAACATTTAAATGCTGACTTCACAAGAGTACATAAAGTGTATACATGGCATACATGGTATACTTTTTTTTTCTTCACGATTACTGCATGATTATTCTTTTTATGAGGGCCTGCATGCAACTGAATGACTCTGCAGTGCAGCTGAAGCCAAATTATCAGCTTATGCTAATTATGAAAATAGCTGCCGCTATTTAATGACAAAAAAATATTTGTAATCACTGAATAAAAGTAAACTGTACTTCTGTGTTTGAATTAGTGGTTGAAAGGCTGCAATCAGTAATACTTGTAAAAAGAACTTGTATATACACCACTACATATTTGACATAAATTGGATCATGTCATACAGGTAAATTTTTGGTTAAATTATAACAGATAAATTTGTATCGTCCTAGAGGTCAATCTACATCCTGTTTTGGAGGTTTACTAGCAGCTACAAAAAAAAAATGCTGAATGACATGCTGAATGTCATTGTGAAAGATCAAAACATAGAGTATGGGACATACCTCCAACTGTGCTAATTGTTTCAGAATTAGTCAAACTGTTCAAGAATTGTTGGACATTATTTGATTAACCTTTTTTTGTTGTTGTTTTTCCCAACTCTTTTACAGGTGCAACAATTCAGACCAACACAAAACTTGGACAAAGATTTGAGGTCCTTTCAAATGGTACTTTTGTGATTAAGAATGTCCAGCTGCAAGACAGAGGCCAATACCTTTGCACTGCTCAAAACAAATTTGGTTCAGACAGCATGGTCGTTACACTTGTTGTCCAGACTCAGCCTCCAAAAATCATGAGTTCAAGGGACAGAGATGTCTCAGTGTTTCTGGGAAACCCAGTCAGCTTGGACTGTATTGCGGTGGGTAAACCAGCAGCTCAGATTTCATGGATTCTTCCAGACAGGACGTTTGTGCGAGACATTGGTACCCTTGACAGAAGAGTATCTCTTTTTCCAAACGGAACACTGAGTATTCATTCAGCAAACTTTTCTAATAAAGGTGACTATAAGTGTATTGCCAGCAATGCAGCAGGAGCTGATACACTCACGTACCATATTCGTGTTGCCGCTCTGCCTCCAATAATTTTTGAGGTTTCACATGAGACTATATTTATGAATGCTGGAAGAAATGTATATGTGGATTGCACTGCTAAAGCAGAGCCATTCCCTCTAATTAAGTGGGTTCTCCCTGACGGTTCACAAATGAAACCCACACAGTTTATTGGAAGCCGGATATTTTGTTTCCCAAATGGAACACTTTATATAAAGAACATCAATCCCAGTGACTCAGGGACGTATGAGTGCTCAGCAACCAATCCAGTGGGCTTTGCTAAAAGAACGGTGCAGATGGATGTTAGGCAAGAGGCTCCAGGCCCCTGGAAAGGCCTATATCAGCAACACAGTGTCACAGCAACATATGGATCTACAGTTTTCCTGCATTGTCCAGAGTCAGTTGGTTCCCACAGAGGTACAGTCTGGAGACTCCCTTCCAAAATGATTCTGGAACATCAGTACAGGTACATGTTTAATGCTTTTGAAGACAAGCTAAAAGTAAAAAAAAGGTTAGATTTGACAATTTCTTCGAATTAAAATAATGACGAGTTTTTCTGCTTAATAATGTGGGAGCTTGTTTTCCCTTTAAACCACCCCATACAGATAGACTGTTTAAGTCAACCCATCACAACTTTATTGTAATTTTTCTTTTAAGATTAAGTTTTACTTTTGTCATTTTGGGCAATTATTGTTTCTCTCTGTTCACACCATGCAGTCTGACATACACTCTCAAACTCACAGCGAGCCAACTTCATCACCTGTGTAATTTAAGAAATGTATGGTGTAGATTAAACAAGCAGTCTGTCTCAGACTGCAATGCCCAAACAACCCCTGCTGATCCAGACAATACAGTAACTGAGAGAGACGCAAGGGCAATTTGTCTACTTCAGATGCTTAGTCATCTATACAACAGGCTACTTAAAGCAATCAGATATCAGATAACAAATGCATTTAACATTAGTCACTCATTATTATTATGTTATTATTATGTATAACTAAAATTAATCAAAATTAAATGAAATAAATAAATAAATAAATAAATAAATGTGTATAATTTGTACAGTATAAGAATCATTACGCCTATAAAGGGTTCCCATAAAACATAAAAAACAATGTTTGTGTGTGTGTGTGTGTGTGTGTTTGTGTTTGTGTTTGTGTCTGTGTGAAAGAGAGATGTCAGTAAAACATGTGTAAACTAGTTTGATCTCCAACCCTGCTCCTGAACAGCTACCTTCCTCCAGTCATCAGTTCCAATGCTAATCCAATACACCTGTCTATAATTATCAAGTAGCCCTGAACACCTTGATTAGCTGGTTCAGATGTGCTTAACTGTTGGAGCTGAAATCTGCAGGACGGTAGCTTTCCAGGAAAAGGGTTGGAGACCCCTGTTTGCTCTGAACTATGAGTAGTCCACAAATATTCTTTATCTCTCTGTTTTCTCTCGTTCTGTAGCTGTACCTATAAATCATGCTGTACCTATAAATCTTTAAAACTCAAGGCTTTTTCAAAATCTTTAAACAAAGCTTTGTCAACTCAACATTCAAAGTTTGTCTTAAACTTCCTTTACTATTTAAAATAACAGATAGATGAATTTATTTAGATTTTATTTTAATTGTACTGCCTTAGATTTTTATTTCTAGGCCAGTGGGCACAGGCAATATGGAGTATGCAAACAATGAAAGGGTCAAACCTTTAAACTGTTATCGATGACATTTGATAATTAAAAAAGGGTTTCCAGGTGGCTTTGAAGCTAGCAATGCTATCAGAAACATTGTCTCTCTCTAAAGTCTCTCTAAATGTGACTACTAGAAAGTTTAGAAAGCCAGGATTTAAAATGTGGTTTTGATGAATATGGCTATATATTGATACAAATAAAAATATTTACAAATTAAGACAAAAATAGCATTACATGTAATATTCATAAAGTTTAAAAGGGTTTTTGTGGTACCGTTATGCTGAAGAGTAGAGCCTGTGGTTAGGCTGATGACTGGCTGAACAACATATGTTACTTTATTTAAAAAGTAATGGTTGTGCACTCTTCAGCACAGTGATAGTTTTGTATGATAGTGATAGTTCAGTACATGCATGAGTGCTAGTGCTACTGTTGACTAGCTATATATGAAATATATACAATTTAAATCATTATAAAATGTAAGAAATATATAATATTTCTATATATGATTTATATACTACATGAGTAAATATGTTCAATACACAGGCGGCACCATCTATTATCACATGTACATCTATGTTACGAAGTGTATTTCTGCATATAAAATTGCAGACATTATGATATAAGTAAATATGTACACATATAAGAGCAATTCCTTATGTATTATTCAATATTGAAATACATTAACACAATCTATTATTCTGTATATTTTCAATATACCATTAAATCACTTAATAATAACAATTCGTATATAAAGAAATATATTTTCTGTATGTAAGGGATCACATAATTGAAAAAACACAGTCTGTTTTTGTTCTTATGAAAGGTCTCACTTTCTCTTATTACACAATAGGACAAGCAAGATTTAAAAGGACATGGAAAAGAAATTGCACAGTGTGTAATAAGCTAGCTTGAAAAGAATTCTGTGAGCTCTTTTATTCTATCATAGGTAATGACTATGAAAGAGTTCAGCTGTTATAAAGATGTAAACAATTTCTCTTTTTGTTTTCAGTCCACAAAGACACATCACTGCTTTCCCCAATGGCACTCTGAGAATTCTGAGACTGACTGAGAAAGATGGAGGCAATTATCTGTGCATGTATCAAAGACCGAATGGTGAGGACATGGAGCTGTTCCAAGTAGAGGTTCTCATGAGGCCACCAAAGATAGAAAACACTGGGGCACAACATAAAAGAGTTGCTAATGGAGACAACTTCCAGGTGGACTGTGTAGCTTCTGGCCTTCCGGACCCTGAGGTTTCATGGAGCCTCCCAGATGGCACCATGATCAACAATGCCCTCCAGTCAGATGACAGCGGAACCCGTAACCGGCGCTATATCATCTTTGGGAATGGAACGCTTTTGTTGCAGCAAATGGGAAAGAAGGATGAAGGCAATTACACGTGCTACGCTAAGAACACCCTGGGGGAGGATGCAATGAAAGTAAGTGTCCAAGTGGTGCCAAACTCGCCTCAAATACCTTCTAAAGAGCAGGTATCTATGTGGGCACCTTTCGGGCAATCAGCCCAAATGAAGTGCGATGCTACAGGTGTGTTACCACCTACGATCATCTGGATCTCACCAAGGAATGAGATAATACCCTCATCTTCGGTCAAATATCAAATGCTAAATGACGGGACTCTGATCATTAAAAAACTGACTTTGGCTGACCAGGGAAAGTATGCCTGTGTTGCACGGAACCCAGCCGGAGATAACATCAAGAATGTGAACCTTCTAGTTGAGATTAAAGGGCCACAAATCAACGGACACAGTGGGCGAACACAGAGCAAAATTTTAGCAGTGTATTACCAGACCTTGCTGCTGGACTGCAAAGCAGAGGGTATGCCTGAACCACAGATCACCTGGACCACACCGTATGGCATGTCATTCCCCACTCCATATTTGGGAGGTAGGTTCCAAGTCCATAAGAATGGCACTCTTGAATTGAGGGGCATTCGAAAGACTGATGAAGGTCGGTTTCTGTGCACAGCCAAGAATTACTTAGGGGAATCAAGCCGAGCAGTTGATCTCGAAGTTGCATCACTTGCTGAGAAGCCAAGCTTTCCAGTGCCAAACATAGAGGTTCTTCCTCTCAAAGCAGATGGTGATGACATGTCTTTGGAGTGTCGTGCTACAGGAAAACCAAAGCCAGAGTTTCTCTGGATTCTACCCAATGGAACAGCACTGGATCCAGGCATGAAACTTCAGAGGTTCATTCACTACTTGGGAAATGGGACTTTACACATTACGCAGCCAGGTGTCACTGACAAAGGTGTATATCGATGCCTGGCTAAAAATGTAGCTGGACAAGCAGAAAAGCGCTATGCTTTAGAACCTGGACAGAAGCCTCAAATTAGAAGTCCAGCTGCAACAATGAAGATTTCGTTTGGACAGACACTAAATATGCCATGCAGTGCGGATGGTTGGCCTCAGGCAACAATTACCTGGACTCTTCCAAATGGCCTGGTCTTGGACAAGCCTCAAGTTATTGGAAGAGTAACATACTTATCTAATGGCACACTTCAGGTAAAAGAAACATCCAAATTTGATAGAGGAACGTATACCTGCAAAGCCACAAACACCTTTGGATCATCAACATTGTCATATCCAGTAAGTGTTATGGTGTTTCCACCTCAAATCACTCATGCTCCACCTTCAATAACCAGAGTTAATAGGGGGTCTCCAGTGATTCTGAACTGTATAGCTGCTGGCATACCCAAACCAGACATTTCTTGGACTCTGCCTGGACGTACCACACTTGTACCCAATAACCGCTTCACAGCACAGGGTGGAATTCACATGACAGAGGAGGGACATTTGGTCATACAGGACCCAGGCCTCATGAACTCAGGGATTTACAAATGTAATGCTAGAAATGCCTTGGGAACAGACTTCAAAGCAACATACCTTCAAGTGATCTGAGCAACAGACAGAAATCCATTAGATCATGTAGCATTTAGCTTTGAAATTAGGAAAAATAAATGGGCATTTTCTTTAAAAACATAAATCATACTTATAAAATGCGCCAAAGCACTTAAATACCCCCAGCAATGTTGTTAAATGACATTTTCCTTAACTGTTTTTGTAAACAGCCATGGATTGTTATCTTTGGATCTGCCCATTATTTGACCCAAAGGATACGATTTATTTACTATTCTGTATTTAATTTATGAAATTATTGGTTTGTACATATTTATATATTCCACAGATTAAACAGAATAATTTTTACATACTTTTTTTTTTAACACAAATTGTAAATAAAACATTCCAGAATGTCTGTGCTTTGTCTGATATGTTCTGTCTGTTGAATTTTTTGCATTCTTCAGTGCATTAGAACAAAATAGCGTTGTCAGAACAAGGCCTTTTATGGTACAAATGTTGGCATTGTGGTAGCTGTCCAAAAAAATAAGACAAGACCACAATTATGTAAGACACTTACTGCCACATTGGGCAAAGAAATACTTATATTTGATTTTTGGTCTTTAATCTTTAATTTCAAGTCAAGTCACATAGTGTTTTAAACAATACAGATTGTCCAAGCAGCTTCACAATAATGGGAATATAACAAAAACAGAAAAATGTTAAAATGTAAAATTCATCAATTATGAAACAACATCAATTATGAAGACAGCTTTATAGAAAACAATAGAGACATTATTCAGCCCAGTTTAGTGCAACGTTGTTTGAGTTCAGTTCAAAAACTGTGTTAGTTGCAAAGTTTAAATTTAATTCAGATGTAAAGAAGCTCTAGAGAAAGCAATATTATTATTATTATTATTATTATTATTATTATTATTCAGCTTAAGTCATTTCACTGTTGATTGAAATTCAGTTCAATAACAGTGTTGCAAAGTTATGTCATTATTGAGCTCAATTCCTAAATTTATTATAAGATAATATTACTGAAAATGA
>JAHKKF010474296.1:0-15593 GCA_019740295.1 Labeo calbasu
TTCAGAGAAAGTAATATTGTAATGTGACTAATTACTTTTAAAAGACATTAACTAGTAATATATAATGTATTACATTTTGGAAGTAACTTGCCCAACACTGATTATGACTCTTTTTTCCTAATTCTGATTTTATATCTCATAATTCAGACTTCTTTCTTACAATTCTGAGAAATTGTAAGATATGAAGTCTGAATTGTTAATGTAAACTCATAATTCTCATAATTCTTCATCATAAAAACAAAACTGTGAGATATAAACTTTCTTTGTGAGAAAGAAAAGTCAGAACTGTCATATTAAAAAGCCACAATTTTATTCAGTGGTGGGAACAAGCTTCTAGGGATATAGTGCAGTCAAATAATGAGTTATTTGTGTTGAAAGAAGCTGTTTAGACATTCTGGCTGTAGACTTATACTAACCTGGCAAAATAAGGACATTATATTTTCTCAGTCTGTGAACGCAGCGAGTTTCCTATAGTCGTAATGTATTGGTTATGGTACTTCCTCCACACATCAAATATTTTGTTTCCTGAAGCCTGATTGGCATCATTGAGTGAAGTCAAAGTATGATAAGCAGAAATGCGTTCAGTCAGACAAGTTTGATTGCTGAAGTCGCCCCTCGGAGACGATGCTATCATGCTAAGATGTCTATCCTATCTTTTGAAAGCTCTAGGCATATCAGTACACTATTTTAAACCAGGCATTTACCACTGTTCATTGTTTAAATGTCGCTAAACAATGTGTAATGTATGTGTACACTACCAGTCACAAGTTTTTGAACAGTAAGATTTTTAATGTTTTTTTAAAAGTCTCTTCTGCTCACCAAGCCTGCATTTATTTGGTCCAAAGTACAGCAAAATCAGTAAAATTTTGAAATATTTTACCATTTAAAATAACTGCTTTCTATTTTAATATATTTTAAAATGTAATTTATTGCTATGATTTCAAAGCTGATTTTTTTAGTAGCATTAGTTCAGTCACAATAATTCTAATAATTCTAATATTCTGATTTTCTGCTCAAAAATCTGCTCATTTATTCTTATTATTATGTTGAAAACAGCCGAGTACGATTCTTTCAGGTTTCTTTGATGACTAGAAAGTTCAGAAGAACAGTATTTATCTGAAATAGAAATCTTTTGTAACATTATAAATGTCTTTATCATCACTCGATGACTTTTGAATGGCATAGTGTGTAATGTTACAAAAACTTTTTATTTCAGATAAATGATAATCTTTGGATCTTTCTATTTATCAAAAAATGTACTTAACTGTTTTAAATATAGATGTAATAATAATTATAATAAAAAAAATATTTTTTTTTTGAGCAGCAAACAGAATATTAGTATGATTTCTGAAGGATCATGTGACACTGAAGCCTGCAGTAATGATGCTGAAAATGTACATTTGATTACAGGAATAAATTACATTTGAAAATATATTTAAATAGAAAGCAGTTATTTTAAATGGTAAATATATTTCAGAATTTTACTGTTTTTGCTGTATTTTGGAACAAATAAATGTAGGCTTGGTGAGCAGAAGAGACTTCTTTAAAAAAAAAAAAAAACATTAAAAAAAATTGACTGGTAGTGTACTTATGTACTTACTTTATATATTAATTAATTTATTTATTTACTTACCCTTTTTTGCTGTTTTTATTGCTATAGTACACATAATGGGGGAGAAGGTGTCCTTGTGAAAAAGAAGTGTGCTTAATTGTACTAAATATTTTTACACTGTACTTCAAATTTTAAAAGTACACTTTTAAAAAGTAATAATAAACATAATATTAATAAAATAAACGGCAGCATAAGTGTACCTAAAATATACTTTAACATTTTTAATACACTTAAATACACTTCAAAAGTACATACATTTACTTTATTGTTTCACAACAAGAACAAGAGGCTTGACGAATGAATGGATGGACTTTAAAAACATTTTAAATCATTACGTAGCATTCATTTTTGAAAAACATTAAAAGTTACTATATTTTAAATATACTAAATTTCAACTCCATCATTACAACTGACATTAAAGTATATTTGGTAAGACTTTAGTCACCAAATATTCAACATTTTTTTTTAGTATTTATAAAGCGCAAATAAATGCCTTATTTTGCATGACCACATTTTAGATCCTTAAATCCTAATCCTACTGATAAGACGCAAATTAGAAGTTTACTGAGGCAAAAGTCATAGTTAATAGTTAGTTAATAATGGGGATTTACCCAAGCTAAAGTGTGGCTGTATATTTATTTCTTCATAAATGCTTGTCAGTAAGGACTGTATATAATATAAACTTAAACTACAACACATTTTCATTGAATTCTCTTTTTAACAGTATGCAAAATGTACTACTTTTTCCACTAGAGTAGGCTTGGAATTGGGAAACGATCCAAGTCGAATTCAATCTCAGGTCCTTCTGTATATAAAATGGCTTTACTACATAGCTTGTGGTGATCCAAGGCAAGTTCAACCAAACAAACGAACTGTGAAACAGACTCAATTGTGAAAGTGTAAATAGAGCCACAATCTCTGCAATATTTGTTGTTATATAAGACTGGTTCTTTCGAAGCTGGCTGAGGTGGTGGTGTTGACCTTGCTATTGAACTTTGGATTGCCCAATCACCGCTCTAAGAACATCTGAAGCTAACAGGATGTTATGTTATTAAGTCTCTGTCAGATACTATAGCACTTCCTTCCCCTTCTTCAAACCAACGCCTCCTTTATTTATCTCACTCTCTCTTTCTTTCTCATTTTAAGCCACAGCATTGTCTTCTTGTCTTCTTCTTTGTAACTCTTCTTCCTTGCTCTAGGAAGTCTGCGCAGGTTCCGGCAAAACAAACTCTCGCTCGCAGACACACCTTATCGGCCCTTTTATCTCTTCAGTCTATTTCCTGAGCGGAGGATGAGGGCCTTCTATCCCTCGCTCTGTTTGCCTTCACTTGAGTGTGATTATGAATGAGGAGAGCAGGTCTGAATCGGTCTTGTTTTGAACGCTTGAACTCCTTTCCTCATGGGTAGCTTACAAATGACCTGTTCTTCTCTGAGCTGTGACATAATTACTTACAGATTTCTCTACATAGCACAGTAGATATTCACTGAGCTGAATAAAAGAGACTTTTGAAACATGTTTCATTTAATGGATTTGAGGTTTAGGACGAGGGGGATGTGGGTATTCTTTCTTTTTCTCTCCATCATTCACTCTCTTGTTTGATGGAATGCTAGACCGGAGGCAATGGAAACGTAAGCTTTATGAGTGATAGCCTTTATACTCTATATACAGTGGTATGTGACTCAGGACTATATTTTTGTGCCTGTTTCAGTATGTACTTTAATGATTGCCAATCCTGGTTATAGGCTAACCTGGTTAATCTATGGTTTAGGTTAAAGTGCAATGGTTATGTCAACAAACTAAGTGAACTGCTAACTTACCTTTGTGGAAAAGTACACTGTACATTTCTGTAATTTCTACAGTTAATAAGTGTATATCACCCAGTGTAATACTGCAAGTTCCCTTTGCAGTAAATAACTGTAATAACCATTGCATCATGGGAATTGTTGACGTCAGACCCCACATAAAGACACTATTTTTTATGAATTTGACTTTTTTTTTTATAGTATTTGACTGGAAAACAGTACAGTTACAACTTACTGGCAACAGTGTTGAAATATCTAACAGTGTACTACAAGAACTACACATTTCTAATGGTGAAGCTGCAATTTAATACATTTAAAATAAATGAACTTTTAATGTGATATCAACTCAATAAGTTACAGTTTTAATCAGATACTTTACACATGCTTTACTAAGCCAACACATGAAAATATGTGTTTTTTTAGGAACTGCACTTGAAGATAATATAATATTAAATTAAATGTATAAATATGAAATTAAATTTATGCTTGTGAAATAAAGGTGACTTAAGGAGAGTACAGTTTTGTGACTTTTTTTTACTACACTTAAAGGAATAGTTTGGCAAAAATTAAAATTACCTTCAAGCCATCATAGGTGCAAATGACTTTCTTCTTTAGTTATATTAAAAAATGTCCTGGCTCTTCCAAGCTTTATAATGGCAGTGAATGGCTGTTGAGATTTTGAAGTCCAAAAAAGTGCATCCATCCATCATAAAAAGTGCTCCACATGGCTTCAGGGGTTAATAAAGGCCTTCTGAAGTTTAAAATATCCATATTTATAAATTTATAAATCATAATCTCTAGCTTATGAAGTTATTTTTGTTACACAAAAGCATCTTTTCACCTCAGATTATTAACCTTTATTAACCCCTCAGAGCTGTGTAAAGCACTTTTTATGATGGATAGATGCACTTTAATGGACTTCAAAATCTCAACAGCCATTCACTGCCATTATAAAACTTGGAGGAGCCAGGGCATTTTTTAATATAACTCTTATTGTATTCATCTGAAAAAAGAAAGTCATATGCACCTAGGATGACTTAAGGGTGAGTAAATCATGCGGTAATTTTCATTTTTGTGTGAACTGTCCCTTTAAGTATACTTTAAAAAACTCAATGTCAAAGGTTTTACTTTAAGGTACATTTTAATAATCTTTTATCATGGTTTAAAGAAGTAAACCTATTTTGATGTGTTGAATAACATACTAAAGTAAAACTAAAGTACTCTAATTATATTTATAAATTTCATAAATTGTAACTGTAGTGTTTTTCAATTTTACACTTAAAGTTTCTATATTTTAAATTTAAAGTTTGTCATAACAAATATATTTAAATATAAGTTTTAATAGAAATCACATTTTCTCCTCCAACTTCAAAAGTACTGACCCAGTGTTTACAAAGTGAATGTGCAAAACAAACAAAAAAAAAGGTAAAACAGCGTTGTAGGACAATTTTGAAGTTGGAGGAGAAAATGAGATTTTTTCGACATACCCTAATTCTCTTGAACCGGAATACACAGAGCACACGCAGAGCTGTGTTCAATAACATACTAAAGTAAAACTAAACTACTATAATTATATTTATAAATTTCATAAATTGTAACTGTAGTGTTATTTGATATTACACTTAAAGTTTATATATTTTAAATGTTCTAAATTTAAAGTTTGTCATAACAAATATATTTAAATACAAGTTTTAATAGAAATGACATTTTTGATTTTAGTTTGCCAAACATACTAAAAAGCATTTAAAAGCAGAGACATATTTTAACTATTATAGATGTAGTTATGGAAAATATGTACATCATGTACTTAAATCCTACTAAAGTGGGTCAGAAAAGTACTCTTGACTGCATTTAGAGAAATTTAAACTATAATACATTTTTATTTAACTGTAAATAACATGCAGTTAAGTGTCCGAAAACATTACATTCAGTTTTCACTTATGTATATTCTTTCAAATTATATTATTTCCATAATAAGTGTATTTCTTTTTGACAAGGAAAACTGCACATGTTAAACCTCTAGCAAGTTCTTGGCTCTCTAAAAATAAATGTACCCAACAATGTTTTCATTTTCAATTCATTTAGTCTGGTTTGTAAAATGTATGCTTGGGTTTATTATTATTGCTAGTTTATTTATATTTAATTTAATGATATTAGCCGTTTAGCAGTGCGCTTATTCTCTTGTGGCACCAGCAACGGCTATGCTTGTCCAAACAAAGTATACGCTTTCAGTGCGAGGGATTTCTTATTGTTAAGTAGGGTTTTTTCCCTCTCAGATTATTATTGTGATAAATATCCCCTTCATTGTCTTCTCTAACAATGCACAAAAGGCTTCATTTGATGTTAGCGCTGAATGCCCTGCACCCCTGCCCACAGCGGCTAGTCTTTTGAGGCATGGGTTTCTTTTTCCAATGGTTTGGCAGCGCAAGCTGGATGGTTGCGCAGAGGGACAGAGAGGGGGTCTATGATGGGGTGAAAACTTGCAGCAGCCTTTGGGACAATTACAAGAGAAACAGCCGGCGGCTCCTGTGTTTCATATCCCCCCTCCGAACTCCTGTGAGTCTGTGTCTGTTGGCCTGCAGTGAATGCCTGCTTTGTGTTCTCACACCTCATGTAATGAACTGAGGTATTATGGACCGGGGCTGAGATGTCCGCACTCACGATAAAGCACACAAGGTGTCAATTAGCGCTGTGGGCCAACCTTTCATTCATCCTGTATTTATTCTGTTTGTTTGTGTTGGACGCAATCATTTCTGACGTGGCGTTTCATTGGCGTGAATTGTGATGTGAAGCCATGAATTGCCCAGTTGATTAGGCTGTTGACAGGGCCGGTCGCTCTGTCCTCGGGGGGGAGCTGGGTTGTGTCACATTTCATCTTTGGTCGTAGAATTGACATGTTATTGTTCTGTCCAGACTCAAAGCTTGGTAGCTGTACCCAGAAACAACTTAATCTCATTCTTCTGGAAGTTAGAATTAGTGGTAGCACTTTGTTTCAAGGACCAATTCTCACTATTAACAGGGATGCATTATACTAGCATATTGGCTGCTTATTAGTACTTATAAAGCACATATTAATGCCTTATTCTGCATGATCCCTTAATCCTACACCTGAACTTCAAAGCTACCTTATTAACTATTAAGAAGCAGCAAATTAGGAGCTTTTTGACCCTAACTGTCTTGAGCCAAAATACACAGAGTTCAGGCAGAGCAAAATAAGATAAGCATTTGAGATAAAAAAAAAAATAAAATTGTTTTGCTAGATAAGACCCTTCTTCCTCGGCTGGGATTGTTTACAAACACATTTGGAATCGTTTGGAGGCACATTTAAACTGCATTTTGGAAGTTCAAACTCGGGGCACCGTATCAGTCCATTATATGGAGAAAAATCCTGAAATGTTTCCTTCAAAATACAGAATTTCTTTATGACTGAAGAAAGATATGAACATTTTGGATGACAAGGGGGTGAGTACATTATCTGTCAATTAAATCATAGTTGCTTAATTTGTTATTTACTTTTTATTTTTTTAATCACAGCCAGTTAAAACACTAGGTGATGTTGTTACAGAGTAATTACACAAATAAGTACTGAGTAATATTAACCAACTTACAATAGGGTTAATCTTGGGGTTAGGGGTTTGGTTTAGGGTTTGTTGCTTGTTGTTGCAACATATTAAAATAAAGTGTTACCACAAACTAATAGCTTATTTAAAATGTTTAAATTCAATTTTGACTTTGCTGAAAAAGTCATAAAAAATATAATTTAAAAAATGCACCATCTATCTTATATGTTTACTGAATATATAATACTTAATATATTATAAGATTTTTTATTAATGCACTTGATTCTTTTGAATGCCCTTTTTTTGCTAATAGATATTTTTTGAAAACTATGGTAATGTTTTTTGTGGTCTGTTGCAGAGGTGGAAAGTCCAGGGGTCAGAAAGTAAAAGTCCTGCCACATGTGTATTCCATTCATGAACTCAGCCAGTTGATTTAACTAATTAGTTCTACCTCCTGGATGAAAAACTGTGCTAATTAGCAAATCCAGGTGATTGGAACAAAATAAGGAGGATTTTTACTTTCTGAACCTGGACTTTCCACCTCTGGTCTATTGTAAAGAAGTAACAATGGTTTAACACAGGGGTCACCAGACCCGGTCCTGGAGGGCCGGTGTCCCTGCAGAGTTTAGCTCCAACTCCAATCAAACACACCTGAAGCAGCTAATCAAGGTCTTAGGTATACTTGAAACTTCCAGGCAGGTGTGTTGAGGAAAGCTGGAGGTAAACTCTGCAGGACACTGGCCCTCCAGGAACAAGTTTGGTGACCCCTGGCTTAACAGATATATTCCTCCATTTCCTCTTTTAATTTCACTCTATCATCTTGCTATCACTCCTCTGTCCTGTTTTGTCTCTTCAGTCTCTGTAATCTAATCTCGTCAGATAAACTGTATCATCCTTTGTCCTGGTGGTGTTTGTCAAACATGACTGACCTCAGGTCTGCTCTCCTCCTGCTGTCTACTGACTGATCTCAGTCACTCTCTTCCAGAGTGAAGGGATTTATGGGTAAAAGATACTCATCAGAACTTTATGTATGATGCTGAATACTCTCAATGAGCAATGTGCTTATAGACATGTTTGTACATCAATTTTCTAGCAGTCTGAAGTTGTTCATTGATGGACAGATGTTGGACAGGACCTCGCTTATTTCCCAGTACAATAACCCTCTATAACACAGTATTTCCTCTTAGGAAAACCCCCCCCCTTTTTTTTTTTTGCTAACGAATCATACATATTCGACAGCAATAAAACCTCAATAAAGGGATGTCTTAGAATTAATTAATATTGTTTATTGTTTATTGGGATCCCCATTAGCTTCCACAAAGTGGTTGCTAGTCTTCCTGGGGTTCACAACTCAATAAAAAAAAAAAAAAAAACAGTCGTACAAATAGATAAAATGACATAAGAAAATTAATTAATTTTCTTATGTAGTGAATTAATTTCAATACATATCGAATACTTTTATTATGTATTGTTATTTATTGAATTAATTAATACTTTTTTTTCCATTTCTTTTCTTTTTACTGCTGTGCCATGTCCTAGTGGTCAAAATTGCCATTTTGTGTCACATTTGTTATTAACTCATCTTTATTTTAAAATATTTAGAATTTTATGAGGAGTTTCTTATGTTTGTTGATTAGAAAACTGGATTGTGTGAAATGCAGATGATGTTGTCATGTTAATTTATATGGATTTTTTTGTACTATCCATTATTAAATATTTACTTTTTTTAAGTGTTGAATTAACATTAAAATGAAAAGCATTTAAGCATAAGTTAATGAAAGGTTAATATGGGCCTAAACCTGAGACTAAGTAATTGTATTATTTTTTTGTTATATAGCAGTTAGTGTCTTTGTATTGTCACATAATTGTCTTTAGGCAGAATAAAATAAAATAATAAAATAAAAACAAAATTAAAAATAAAAAATATTTAAAAAATTAAAAAAAAAATTTATGTCGGAACCAATAACCTCCAATTCTCTCTCTCTCTCTCTCTAAAAAATTATAAATTATTAATTAAGCCAGGCAAAATAAGGTTAAAGTTAACGTTAAAGTTAATTAACTAAAAAAAAAACAACAACAAAAAAAAAAACAACAACATGGTGATCACATATCACTGAACCTCCATTGTTTCCTGCTTTCCACAAAGCTCTCAAAAGATTAAAACCAGGACACCCCAGTCCGACAATGATATGCTCGGCAGGGTGTCCCAAAGACCTCCACTCTCAGTGTACCATCATGTTTTTTGGCTCCTAGCTTGTGTCATGTTTCCAGATTGTACCTGGTTAAGAGGAACGGCTGTCAGCCTGGCACCAGGCAGCCTTACGTAAACATCCCCACCTGGCACCCAGCAGTGAATGAGTCGTGAAAGCTGTCCTTCTTTCCAAACACGCATCGCAGACATGTAGAGACACACCACACCAGAGTCTTAAATCGTGCCACATGCACAGACGAACTAATGCTCACTGGTGTTAGAGAAGCTGAAAAGGTTCTTTAGATTTATAAACGTTCTTCACGTTAAGAAATCGGTTCTTTGGGGAGCCAAAAATGATTCTTTTATGGCATCACTGCAAAAACCCCTGTTAGGAACCATTATTTTAAAAGAGTGACTTGAATATATATATATATATGTATCCAAAAGTAATTCTAAAAATATTTTACTTTAATTTTATTGCAGGCAATCAATCGAATCAGTGAATCAGGTTCATTTTCGAGAACCATCTGGCCAATCCAGATGTTTTAGCCTTATATATAAGAAAGACTGGTTGTTTTAGTAAAGTTTGAAAAGCCACACTATTCTGCAGAAACTGTGCTACTGTCACCGCTACTGAAAAAACATAGTTAAGTTAGGGGTGCTGCTACTTTAAGTTATACTTCCAAGAGAACAAGGAACAACAGTGTCTTGCCGGCCCTTGCCACCATATGCCAGAAATTATCATACAGATTTGCCTTTGTATCCATTTTTAACACACAGGAGAAGAATCAAGCCTTTATTCGGGCCGGGGTTTCACTGTTTACTCTTCTACCTTCAGGGCCAGAGGACAGAAAAAGAGAGAGGGAAACTCTGGTTTGAGTAAATGAAGGGAAAGGTAGAGCACTGTAAGGTATAGAGGGAAGGAAAGGGGTGGGGAGAAGCAAGAAAGGAGCCCTTTGAGTGACAGTAATTTAGAAACCTGTGCTTTTTATGAGTTTCCTGCTCTTAGAAAAACATACAGAGAGAGAAAAGGGGCCTGATTCAAATCGCTCTCTTTGAGCAGGACGGTGCACTGCATGTTTGTACATGTTTCTTTAAATTCAAGGGATGTCTGCACTCTTTAGGACTTGGGAATATGTATTGGTTTTATGTTTAGTATGTATCACAAGTCAAGATTTACTCATGCTGTTACAACTATCCATGATAAAAAAAAGAGATATTTTGCAGAATTTCTGAGCTGCTTTTTTATACAATGAAAACGAAGTGATATGACTTTGTCATCTGTTACTATGAGAACCAGTGATATTTAACATTATTGAGGTCAAACAAATGCATACAGCCACATTGGTTTCATATTAGGACGCTTGTGAAATTCACACTGCAGCATATCTTAGGTCACATAGATTAATAAACATAAACATAACTGTTATGATATATGTATCCCCATCATATTTCTTATCCTTGGTGACAACTACCATTGTGCAGCCAAGAATTCCTATTCTGGGTTTTTTAAATAAAGAGTTTTTCAGTTTTGTGTAACATGAGGAGGAAGTAAATGCTTTAGTTTAGTGGTTTTCCACAATGTCCTCAAATGCATAAAACAACACGATTCACCTCCAAGGCTAACAACGCGTCTGGTTTAAAGAATGCTGTGTAAAAGTTGTAAGAATGACTAACGAAATGTTGTAGTGATCCAGGTCCTAATGGTTGCACTGATTGATTAGTATTTTCATGTCCTGCAAGGAGACACAGTTATGAGTTTGTTCCCCCATGGGTCTGAAGCTGAAGACCAGGAAGAGTTTGTGGATTTGAGGTTTTGAGACCCCTCTGACCCACACTCTCCTGTGTTTCCAGGCCTTCATTTTTTTTTTTTTTTTTCCGTGAAAGGAAACACTGAATAAATGATCAGTCGTTTTGAAATCAACCTTGTTCCTCAGAAAAGGGTGAAAAAGTGAAAGCATTTTTTATTCACCCTTTAACATTGGTTCTGGTGGATAAATGTAGGGGGTACAAATAAGTGTGTGTCCAGTCAGTCCGCTCAGTTTGGTGTGTCTCGTTTGCTATATGATTGATGGCATCATCAGTGTGTGCGTGTGTGTGTGTGAGTGTGTGTGTAGGTGATCTTCCAGCATGCTCAGGGGCCCTGGTAGCAAACACATGTGCCATGTGACAAAAACACAAGCTACTGATATCAAGATACTTACAGGAAGTGTTGGGTACCATATTTCTTTAGTTACTTTAGTTATTTAAAGGGTGTCTCTATGTGGTTGCATATAAGGTGTGTTTGGGTGGTTGCCAGAGTTTTGTTATTTCACACTAGGGTACACTAGGGTATTCTAAATAATTAAAAGGATGTTGCTATGTGGTTGCCAGGGTATTTGGGGTGGTTTTCCAGGTTGTTTCTATTTCAAACACATTTTGGTGTTCTGACAGGTTGAAAAGGTGTTGCTATGGGATTGTTATTGCATTGTTATTGTTTTTTATTATGGGATTGTTATTGTTTTTGGATGGTTGCCAGGGTGTTGCCATCTCAACACCTCACACACTAGGGTGTTCTGAATGGTTTAAAAGGGGTCTCTATGTGGTTGCCAGGGTGTTTCTATTTAAAAATCATGTCGGTGTTCTGACAGGTTGAAAAGGTGTTGCTATGGGGTTGCTAGGGTTTTTGGATGGTTGCTAGGGTGTTGCTATCACAAAACACCCCTCACACTAGGGTGTTCTGAATGGTTAAAAGGGGTTGCTATGTGGTTGCCAGAGTGTTTCTATTTTAAACTCATGTTGGTGAGTTTAAAAAGGTGTTTCTGTGGGGTTGCTAGGGTTTTTTGGGTGGTTGCCAGGGTGTTGCTATTTCAACCACACTAGGGTGTTCTGAATGGTTTAAAAGGGGTTGCTATGTGGTTGCCAGAGTGTTTCTATTTCAAACTCATTTTGGTGTTCTGACAGGTTGAAAAGATGTTGCTATGTGGTTGCTAGGGTGTTTTGGGTGGCTTCCACAATATATCTATTTCAAACACACTATGGTACTCTAAATGGTTAAAGGGTTTTGCTATGTGGTTGCCAGGGTGTTTCTATTTCAGCCACACTAGGGTTTTTTGAGTTGTTAAAAGGTGTTGCTATGTGGTTGTTAAGGTGTTTTCGGGTGGTTGCTGGGGTGTTTCTATTTCAAACACATTCTGGTGTTCTGACATGTTGAAAAGTTGTTGCTATGTGATTGCCAAAGTATTTTAAGCGGTTGCCAGAATATTTCTATTTCAACCACACTAGTGTGTTCTGAGTGGTTAAAAGGGTGTTGCAATTTTGTTGCGAGGGTGTTTCTATTTCAGCCAAACTATGGTGTTATAACTGGTTAAAAAGGTGTTGCTATGTGGTTGCCAAGGTGTTTTTATGTGGTTGCCGAAGTGTTGCTATTTCAAACACACTAGGGTGTTCCAAATGGTTAAAAGGGTGTTGCCATGTGATTACTAGGGTGTTTTTGGGTGGTTGCCATAGCAGCACCCCTTCAACAAGTCAGAGCACCCTAATGTGGTTAAAACAGGAACTAGGGTGCTGTAGGGGTGTTGCTATGCACTTGCTAGGCTTTGCTATGCTAGGGTGTTTTCGGTGGTTGTTTGGGCACAGCAATGCCAGCCACACTAAGGTTTTATGACTCATTGAAGGGGTGTTGCTGTGAGGTTGCTAAGACATTGTTATGCTGTTGCCAGGGTGTTGCTAAGTCAACTACTATCAACATTACAAGGGTGTTATGATTGCCAGAACACATTATGTTGTGCTAGGGAGTTCTGGGAGCTCTCAGTGATTGTTAAGGTGTAGCTCGGGTGTTACTTTACTGCAGTTAGGGTGTTTTGGGTGGTTTTTAGGACATTTAAGGATGTTCTATATGGCTGTCAAAGCACAATATATGCTTGCCATGATTTCTGGGTGGTTTGCAATTGCTAGAGTGTTCTGGGTGGTTGCCAGGGAGTTGATATGTCACCCAAACTTGGGTGTTCTGGGTTCTTGCCAGGGCATCGTTATGTGGTTGCTAAAATGTTCTGAGTGGTTGGTAAGACATTGCTATGCAATTGCTTGATCAGTGTGGTTGCCAATGTGTTGTTGTGTAGATTCTAAGGAGTTGCAAATGTGGTTTCAAGGATGCTCTGAAAGGCTTCTAGGACATTTTTTGAAACTAACGTGTTTGTCGTGGTTGCCAGGGTGTTTGCTAAGCAGTATCTTAGGTGTCCTGGGGGTTGCTACGTGATTGCTAGTGTTCTAAATAGTGGCTGAACTTTGCATCATTGTAGTGGCATGCAGACATGTACTGTCTGTCTCAGTGTTTAATATAGTTATTGCTCACTGAGTGGATCCTGTACTGACAGCATAAAGAGCCTTTAACACTGACACCTCTCCTGGCCTGTGATGCAGGTTAACAGCAACTCTCTGGATCTGTCTAAAGGGGCCGTTTGTCATTCAGTAACTGAGCGCCAGGCCTCTTCAGTGGGCCCCATGTCGGGATGTCTCCCCCTTGGGCCACCTGACTCTCCCATCTATCCACACGTTATTAATAGGCCTTGCATGGCTCGACAGAAGCGCTAACAATCCGTCGGGGGTGGGGTGTGTGTATGTGTGTGTGTGTGTAAAGTAAGGCTACATACAGGGGTCTTACTTGAAGAGCTGGGGTACATTATGGGTTCAGGTGTGTGAATGTGTGTTTGGAAGGGGTCATTTATTTTAAACTTTCTGTGAAGATAGCCACCGTCACGCTGCATATGTCCTCTGATCGTCCCAAGGCAACTGTCCGGACATGGACTATGTATTGTGTTCACAATGAACTGCCTGCACCCCAAACTTTTTCACCCCTTTTATTATCTCCTAGGTAAATAATTGTGGATCCTGGCACTGGTTAAAGCAATGCTGCAAGGCCAGTCTGGTCTGGATGCTGAAACAAAGCAATATTTTCATATCGCCACATATATAATGACAGTGTTTAGAATGGTAGACCGAAAGCTGATACGGGAGAGAAGGTATTGTAACATAAAAAAAAATGTCAAACTTCATTTTAAAAAGAACCCAAAAAACAGATTTGTTGTTAAAAAAAGTATGTACACACAAAAAAATGGCAGTGGAGAGAGTGTGTCGTGATTTCCCACGTCTGCTGCTATTTCTGTCTTATTAATAGTCTCTCGTGCGTGACAGCGGTGGGGAATTGAAATGTGGGTGTGATAGTGTGTGATAGACAAAACACAGATAGTACAGTGTGGTTGTGTCTCTTATGTGTGTGCGTGAGTTCTTATGCGCCAGGTGCTGATGGCTGCTGGGAGGGCAGGGATGAACAGCATGTGTTAACTGAGATGATTGGGCCGTTATTCATGTGATAGCCGAGTAGATGATTTATGCTGGAGTCTCAAAGCTGAGATCAGCCCCCTCTAATATGAAACGCTGATCAAAGGAGCTAATGGAAAGACTAGACGAGTAAGAGGGAGAGAACTAGAGAGAACGCTACTCGCTTTTTCCACTGCAGTCAAAGGATGCATCAGGTTGGCACTTAGTAATCACTATCACGTTACTTGTGGATTGCTATGTAAATGAGATTATTCAAATATCTCAAATCACCTAATATAAAATGTAAAAGTTTTAATCGTGGATGGCTCAATCTAGGATATCATTCCACTGCGTTTCCAACATACTCATGTCAACTAAAACAATTTAGTCACTTATAGAATAAAAAAAAAGAACGATGGATAATGTAAAATGACTCAGACTCAGGATGAATCTCAAATAAGATTCCAAGTGTATATTTTGATAAATAATTTAACAGTAAAACTTTACAGTGTCATTTGTTAACATGAACTAACAGTGAACAATAGGCTAAAAATACATCGAAAGCATTAATTAATTTTAGCTGATTTTAAATTCAACATTTACTAATACGTTATTACAAAAGTTGTATCTTGCCGATATTATATAATGGCCTGTGCTTACATAAACTAACAATGAACTGTTGAAGTTTTGTACTGTTATTGGTAGTTATTTTTAGTTAAAGCAGTAACTAACAATAACCAATGGGACATTAATGTATATGTTACTAATTTAACATTGTTGATTGAATTAGGTGAGCAAATTGTCACTGTTAAAAGAGCGGGGGACACAATAAAAGCAGAGAACCCACAACAGCACATAAACTCATCAAACTGACATAAATTGTATTTCAAGGTGTCCTTGTTACAGTGTAATTATACATATAAGTACTGAGTAATATTAATTAACTACATGTACTTACTAAATGGTTAAGGTTTGGTTTAGGGTTACTTGCATGAAATTATGCATAATTATTATAATAGCAAGTACATGTAACATATATCAAGGACACCTTAAAATAAAGTGTAACCGTAATTCACAGAATTACATATTACTTATGTAGCTGAATGTGGATAACAAAACCGCTTTTGCA
>JAHKKF010474305.1:0-43861 GCA_019740295.1 Labeo calbasu
AGGTCCCGGAAGTAATCTCCGCGGATATATAAACAGGAAGTAAGGTTCAGTTGACACCGGACATTGAGTTCATGGTTGGACTTCTTTGTAGGTCGTCTCCACTCATCTCTACTCACGTGAGTACCGCTTGGCGGAACGTTTATATATCCTTCTGTGTGTGAATGAGAACGCGGGTTTCCTGGTGGAAATCTTTACTCCATTGCTGGAGCGTTCTTAGAGAAACTGCGTGGCTAACCTGCTCACTCGTGTGTATCCGCGTTTGAGTTCTCCGTCACGCTACACAGGGACCTATCCTCGATCGTTCACTTCTCGTCTTGTCTCCGTGACATTAAGTCTTGAGTGATATGTTAACAGACTTGAACTATACTTTGCATAAAATAAATGCATTTTAAATATATTACTTTTTTTTTTTTTACTAGGGATTGCACATTATTAAGACAATAAATAAATAAATAAAACTAGTTGACATTCCTTAACACCCCTTCCCAACAACCATGTGCCCTATATAATTTTCTGTCAATTCCTTTTTTGTATTTCAATATCCTGTTGTCATTTTAACTTTTCGCAATTTTTTTTCCAAAAATGGAAAACTTTTTATGCGTTTGTCCATTTATTTACAGGACAACAGCATTTTGAAAATTAAAAGGATAAAATGACACCGCTAATGTCTCCATGTAAACTACAAACACATGAATTTGTGAAAGCGGTGATGTTACTACAGGTATGTGCAAGTTTCTTTACAAAGTAACACCACCAACTACTGGCCTGGCATGCATAATACAGCATTTTTAGTCGTTTTCTTGGATCCGTGAGAACAGGAATTGCTTTGACAACGTTGTCATCTGTATTTTAATTTTTTTCAAAAATGCAAATGCAAAATACATTTTTCAGTTTCTAGTACATTGTTTTTGTCTAAACATACCCTCAGAAATTCACCACATTACCCAAATAAATGGGTTGTGTTCACAGTTTTAATGTTATGTAATGTTTAATTATTTATTTCTTTGGATTGCCTCAGTATAATGCACTACCAGAGTTTTCTCCAATCAACTGTGAAATTGTGTTTAGCCAATAATTGTGAAAGGGTCTCAATTGGGCAATACAAAAAAGTGCATTTGTGTATTATTATATTACAGCTTTTAAACTTAGTTCTGTATTCTCTTATAATATTCCTAACAATATTATAAGAAAATGAGAGAGAACGGTGCAATATTCAGAGATAACATATAAAAGAATAGAGCCCTGAGTAAATCACTTCATTTTATCATTGTAGAGATGCTTACAAGGAAAACACTTCATGTTCTACAAGACGGAAAAGACTTACCAACCATAGTAAAATCATTCAGCTGTTTTTATGCACTGAGAGATGATATGATGCTATTTGATGAAATCGGATCTGGAGTATCTAGTTAGATTTCCCATCATCACAATTAGTCATCATTCATCTGTGCATCATGTATCATTACTTAGAATCGGAGTTTTATTTCTTACAGTTGTTCAGCACTGAACCTCAAGAATAATGTCTACTTTATATTAATAACTCGTTTAGGGTGGGAGAAGAAATGCTTGTGAAGTATCAGCTTTAAGCCATCACTGGTTTCAGGTGGAAATCAGGTGAAGATAGTTGCAGTGATAAGTTCCGTCTACATAGAATATTTCCCATGATTTTACATACACGGAATGTATGCCATACATGTCACATTTAAATAGCATGACTAGAGGTACTAAATCACACAATACACACATAAGAGAGCACCATTTTACCCTCCATGAAAACTCATTTTTTTTCCTTTAAGGCAATTATTGAGGACGCTTTCATCTCTAGGCATATATTTAAATGACACAAGCAGTCGCGGCATAAATTAATATGTATATCAGTGTGGGGGACAATCTAATAACTCACCTGTCAGGCTTTCCCCAGATGAGTGAGAGAAAACACTTATGAAATAACTATCAAATGTTTTCCATCATGGCTGTGCTTTTCTAAAAAAAGAAATCGCAGGCAAAATATCCCAGTGGTGAAATCACTTCTATGGCGAAACGAGCGACAGGGGTATTGGGTTGGATTCCTGTTTGGATTTAGTAAACCATAAAAGCTATTATAAACCCTTATAGTAGCTCTTATGCATTTAATGGACAATCTAATGTTACGCTCTCTTCTGTTCCCGTCAGCGTTATGATGTGAAGATCTTCTAAATGTGAACTCTTCTCTGGTGGATTGATAAGGGCTTCTTGCAGAAATTAAAGGTATAGTCCACCCAAAAGTGAAAACACTGTTGTGTTTACTCAACCTCATGTCATTTTTATAGACGAAAGAGAGTCACACAGGTTTGAAACCACATTTTTGGGTTCATGCAAACATATATTTGGCCATAAGGCGTTCAGAAGACATCCTTAACCACACTTAAACATGCTTTTATAATATACTTTAAACTAATTTACGTACATGCAAATGTAATGTAATGTTTTTTGCTGTTGAAAAAAGTTCTGTTTAAGCATTGATTGAACATTTCTGAAACAATGAGAAATAAAAATGGGTTAGATCTGATCTGTTTATCTGTCTATTCATCTACTAAAAAGATATTGCTGTTTTAGATACTTTATGTTATCAGTTTGACTATGCGAATGTGAGTAGCTTGTATTAAAGCTTGTGAAACTCCAGTCTTAAAGTATCTTTCCAACGTGAGGCGCACATCGAGGTGTTCAAAATGAACGTCGGCCCTGTATGTGTAGGACTATGAATGCCTTTGGCTGAGGGTTGAATTGTCGTGTGTATGTGAGAGTATTATATGTGTGGGAGTGTGAAGCCTGGAGAATATTGCACAGAATGTTTACAGTCTTGCATTCAGTGGCAGTTCTGGCTTGTATGACGCCTTGGGCAGGAAAAAACTGTGATTTTTATTCAAATATTTGAAACAACACAAATAACAATAACATTTAAAACTATGTGAATATAAATATATCTACATACACACACAAATACAATATCAAAAAGAAGCAACAAAGACAAATCTAAAGAAATTGTAGAATATGTAAATACAAATAAAAAAGAAAATTGAATTATTAGGCGGTGCGGTAGCACTGATTCCTCACAGCAAGTAGCTTCTTGATTTGAGTCGTGGCTGAACCTGGAGGCTTTTCTGAGTGGAGTTTGCATGTTCTCCATGTGTTGCTGTGAATTTCCCCCACTATCTAAAGACAAGCAGCATAGATGAACTGACAATACTAAACTGCCTGTAGGTGTGAGTGCATTTGTGGTAACCCTGTGATGAACCCTATACTCAGGACTAGAGGTTTAGAGAATGGATGGAATTATAATCCTATAATACACAAAGAGAATAACACACTTATAAAGAAGAGAACCTGATTATTACACTATTGCTCCTCAAACAAGAATCAGCCTTGGTGGGGTGCAGATTGATCTTATATTATTCTCAAAGATTTCACACAAACAAGAAAAAAAGTCAATGAAACTATATTTTCACAGTAATATTAAAGCTGTAAGCAGCGTTGACAGGGCCCTCGCACCTGGAGCCGCCTCCACCCTATGGACAATATGCATTTAAAGTGGTAAATATAGGAGGAATGTGTCAAGAGGGAAGTGACTTATATGTACTAAACTTCCTGCTGCCAGCTGGTGGCGCTATGGCTATAACTGAATATTGGCATGTAGATGTCTTCAGGCCATGACTTCGATCAAACAGTTCAGTGCAGATTGAACATGGTATGTTTGAGTTAGCGAGAAACATTACATATTCTGTTGCCAACAGGTGGTGCTATGATTATAACTGAATATGGGCATGCGTTCATGACTCTTACCAAACATGTGAAGTTTGGTGCAGATTGGACATTGTATGTTTAAGTTAGTGTAAAACAAGCCATTTCCTATTGCCAGCAGGTGGCGCTATAATTACAACGGAATATTAGCATTTAGATGTAGAAGCCTTTAGATTACACTGACCCAATTAGGTGTTGATCTGATTAAAACTTCCTGATGGGTTTCGGATTTTGCTGCAAGACTTTTTTGTTGATATTGGTGCGTCTACCAAATTTCGTACCTTTACGTGAATTTAGCTCGAAGTGCACTCCGCTGAAAGTGTATAGGTGGTGCTATCAAGCCATTTTGCCACACCCATATCTGAAACCTATACCAGACATAAATTTTCACCATTTCTGGTGTGTGTGCAAAGTTTCATGAGTTTTCGAGCATGTTTAGGCCCTCAAAAATGCGACTCATTTTGAAGAAGAAAAAGAAGAAACCCAGAAAGAAGAAAGAAAAATCCCATGAGGCCACAGGAGAGGATTTATGAATGGCATTGAGATGACGCAACTAATGCATTCATAATATACTTTTTTAATGGTTGTGAAGTAAGTTCATTCAAATGTAGTGTCTACTCAGACACCTAAAGTCAGAGGTGTGCTCTTTGTTAGATTCCCCTGCTCACAAGAGACATGAAATGACATCAACATATGCATCCTCCCCATTTTTTAACTCTTGGAAGATCTTCCCAGGGCTGTAGCCTGTCTAGCTCACTAAGTAGAATCAGAAGCCCAGTGTTGCCAACTAATGTTCAGGGGAAGTTACTAAAGACAAGTCAATTTGTTGCTAAAAGTTGTTATATGACATTTTGATGACATTCTCACGACCAATTCGTACATATTTTACACTAATTCGTAAGTTGTCATACAACCTCACTCGTACATATTTGTACGTTTTCAGTGATGGGTAGGTTTAGGGGCAGGGTTAGGTGTAGGGCATTTGTACAAATTCATACATATTGTGAAGTTCACAAAATACATACGTCTTAGCTAAAATTGTATGAAGTTAAGTCGTACAAATTTGTATGAATTAGCCACCTCGTAAAATATGTATGAATTGCCGTAAGATCAGGCTGGTTATGACGTCATTACATAACCATGATGCTAAACTGTGTTGTCATTGTGCAGAATGCACTAGGAGATTTTTTAAATTGACCAGTCGTTTCAGTAAAAGAAAAGGAAAAAAAAATATATATATATATATATATATATATATAAATATATATCATTTTTGTAGAAGTAAAAGTATTTTATACATTCAACATATTTTTGTGATCAGCACTGAATTAGTAAACAGTTACACATTACATTTTGTGTATTTTCTTATTAACCAGTAAAACTACACATTCTGAACACAGTTTTTTTTTTATTATTACAGATTGGTGGGTATTAATATGTTACTGCACTGATCAACAAGGTACAAGCTGACAACAAGGTGCATGATAAATAAACACCGGTAACACTTTAGCATAGGGACCGATTCCCATTTAACTAGTTGCTTATTAACATGCCTATTATTAACATACTGGGTGTGCATTAGTACTTGTAAAGCACACATTAATGCCTTATTCTGCATGATCATAATCTACATCCCTAATCCACCCCATACCTAAACTAAATTGGGAGTTTATGGAGGCAAAAATCACAGTTTATCACAGTTTATAGTTAGTTAATAGTAAGAAATGGACTTTTGACCTAAACAATTATTACTGAACAATTGCAACTACCAACTTCAGTCACATTTGATGTGAGCTGCTAAACACCTCTCATACAGCTTTGCTTGCTAGCAGTCCAATGGTTTCTTCTTTTTGTGTATTCTGTGCAATTTTGTGTATTTTCTTGTTTGAGTCACTTTTATGGTAATCTGAAAAGTTGCTAAATTTAGAAGGAAAATTGTTGGTAACAATCATATGACATGCAAATAAGCGAGAGATAATTTGTTGTGCAAAACACCAGTCCGATTGATTATTTATTTACGTGTGTGTCTCCCATATTTCCTATGGAATCATGAAGTTCTGTCTCTGCCACACCTGGCAATTATCTGCAATAAAAAACTCTTGTTGGCCCTGCTGGTCTGATTTAATGTTTATTCATATGTTTGTGCCCATACTAAAACAAATCACCCCTGCCTGAGTCTCCCATGCAGCCCTAATGTATTCATGGTGAGAGAAATTAATTAGGCACCAATTACAACATGCTAATGGGTACGCTTTGCCTTTTTGCTGTGCCTGGCTCTGTCCTGTAATCTGTAAAGTTGATTCATATACAACAGTGTGGAACTGATTTACTGTTATTCTTCTTTTATCAAATATAAGAGATAGAAGAAAGGAGAACGAACGTGAACCAACAATCTGTCGTGAGTGGTGAGAGTGTCTGCTTTTTTTTTTTTTCAATATGAATATGAAAAATGTTCATTGTATTGGTAAAAACGTGGATCAAATGAGGGATGAAGGAGAGAATGATGAAGAGTTTTCTGCTGTATAGTGATTGACACGCAGGAGAGGAGAAACCCTAACAGGTCAGAGCAGGTTTTCTTTCCATCTGTCTGTGTGTGTGTGTGTGTGATTAAACACAGGTTTGTCATGACAGCGACAGCATGAGTGACAATGATATCACAGTCAAAGCTATAAGAATGTTTAAGTGAAATCCAATTCATATAAGAAAGCAAGAAAGAAAGCCGCCATTGTCTTTCTCTCCCCCTGCTGTAAGTCAGTCGTGCCTCACACGTTTGGCCCTGTTGTAATTACTGCGCGGACAGGTTACACGCATTGATTTCCTTACATGTGTCTTATCACTAAAGGTCTAGCGGGCGCGCGTGATGCACAATAAAATCCATGTCAGGCGCGTTAAAGATGCTGGGACAGATAAACAGCAACATTACCATCCTAACAGGTCATTTGACAAAGACCTGCTGATCTCTGAGAGCAGCTTTAAATTGGAAATTATTACACATTAAACCCTCCGCAAGGGCCCCGGATAGAAGAGGATCGATATTTTGCCCGGACTATAAATCAGCAGTTTTCCCTCACCGCTCTCCACAGCCACGGTCTGCTGAACATATTTAAATTTTCTTGTAACAAATTAATTCCAACATTTTCTCTTGATTGAATTAGGGCAAGTGCTGGTGCTGTCACAAATGTTATGCTGCTTCAGGGAGACAAATTGCTGGCCTAGACACAGGTAACATGCGCCAGTGTTGAGTCCCTGATAATCTTCCCACTAATTCTCTATTACAGCAAAATGAAGCCATAAATCTTCCTGACAGCTGATCGATGTAAACATTGTTTCCCCCATGATTGCCAGCACTCCCAGTGGAGGTACTGTCCACTCACCACACGCTGAAATTACTCCCCGCACAAGCACCCGCGCGAGCCTGCGACGAGAGAGAGATGACACGCGCGGCTCAAGGATGACGGGGAGGAAAGCCTTAAAGGGACAGTTCGCACAAAAATGAAAATTCTGTCATCATTTACTCACCCTCGTCTTGGTCAGATTCTGGATGAGTTTGTCCCTTCCAAATATGAGATGTTTGACAGAATGACAGCCTCAGTAAGGAGGAAGCAACTCGGAACGCTGTCTTGGGCCCAGTGATTAGTTGGGGACTCAATAGCCTCTTTCAACCATAAAATTGTTGAATTGTCTTTACAAAAATTAGAAATGCAGTTTAGAAAAACTGCATAAAATATACTCATCCAGTTTGTTTCTTCATGAGAACAGATTAGAGAAATTTAGCATCACTTGCTCACCAAAGGATCCTCTGCAGTGAATGGGTGCCGTCATAATGAGAGCCCTAACAGCTGATGAAAACATCACAATAATCCACAAGTAATCCACACCACTCCAGTCCATCAAATCCATCATTAAGACATTTTAAGTCTCACATCAAAATCCAGCCACATATTTGTTTATTGGCTTGTTTTGGCTTGTAAATGGTGCTTGGTCTGTGCTGATTTCTCTCCTGATTCAGACCAGACCTGGAGGAAGCATTATTATGGATAGAGAACAGTTTTCAATTTTGGGTGAACTATACCTTTAAGATAACATTCACACATTAGCACCAAAAGACAGGTTAACTCTGTGATGTCAGTGATCAAAATTATTCATCATTCGTTGAAATTCCTTTTTTGACCTTTGAGTGACAGGTGTAAGGGTAGTTCACACACAACCCCTTTTTTGCTTTTAAAAAAGTGAGATGTCACACAATGGGCTTATTTAAAATGCTTAACACTTTGCCATCAAAGTAGTAGTGAAATAAGTTTGAGGAAGAAGAAGGAGGAGGAGGAAGTTAATTCGGTTTTAATTCAGATTTTGCACTGTCAGTGTGTTTGGAAACATTTATAACTTATACACATAAAACCTGAAGTACAAAATCAAACATTTTAGAAGAGAATGGGTCTTTAAACCATCATAACTTTAGCTTGTTTAATCAGAGGAGAGCAACTGTGCCATCTAGAACAACGGCAAAATGTGGTTCAATAAACAAAGACTGTCTAGCGTTTAGACAGAAAAAAAAATGTAGTGGAATACAAAAACATTTTTCAGCCCAATCAGATTTACCATAGATAGCAAATGATAAGTGATAAAACTATTGACTATGTTTTGAGACAAATATCTTGTTAATGTTGTTCAGTTTTGTTCAAGGTGATTAAACAACAGTTTTAACAATGGACATTTAAACGTAAAGAATATTTAAATGGTATGGTATTTGTGGTAAAAAAAATTAAAAAAAACACTGCCCTGCTGACTTTTCTATTTGTTGACATGACATCTCTTACGAAAAAGACGTTTATTCAAGTGTGCTATTAGTATACTTCTTTTAAACTTAAAAATAGGAAAGTATACTTTCAGTCTACTTTTTATGTACTTCTTAGAAATATGCTTAAAATATTTGACTTAGAAAGAGTCTAAATATATTTGAGCAATATTGTTCTCAGAGAATCCATGTTTTCATTGCTATATGGTAGGGGGCGCTATTACACATCTTCTGTACAGAATTTCCAAAACACAAGCGAAGAAGAAACCGAACCAACAGATGCTTCCAAACGTTTTTAACAGAATCATCAGTCATAAAGCAGCATCAAAACTGTAATGCTATGAAATAAAATGTGACCCATGAAGAGGTAATAATGACTGTCAAGCTTTGGGGTGTTGATCGACTCCATCTATGTTTTGATTATCACTCTGAATCCAATTAATAGTCTTTTTTCATCTTTTTGTTCAAAATATTATTTATTTCTTTTTTATTATATTTATGAAACTTACCCACATTCAAGTGTTTATAAAAAAAGAATGCATGATGCTAGAATAAAATGTTTTGTTTACAGGCAGATACCCGGTTCTTTCTTTTGATGTTTTGTATGTTCAGATATTCATATAACAAAATATATACAAAAATAATACATAAGTAGGGACATAGTAGTATACTTAAAGTATGATGTAAAGTTCACTTAAAGAAAACTTGTGAGTATACTTGCAGTATAAAACTACTAAATTAGTAGTTTACTGAGACTATACTTCAAAGTGTAATAAAAATGCTACTACATGTATTTAATTAGTAAACTATCAGTATACCTAAAGTTCACTTTTAGTATAGTTGCAGTACAAACTAAAACAGAGCTAAAAACTAGTTGTGTACTCAAAGTTTACTACTGTTATACCTAAAGTATACTTTAAGTATAACAGTAGTAAACTTTGAGTACACAACTAGTGTATTAAGTAACTTCATGTTGACATTAGCATAACAATTGACATTCATATACATGAAAAGTATAACGTGGCCAGGCTACTTATAGGAAAGTACTAACTAGTAGTTTAGAAATTAGCATGGTTAGCATGAACATTCTGAACCTCAACTATGCACATAGAGTATTTCTATAAAAAACTATGTTGATTCATGTTTTATTACAGGTTTCCCTTTACCTTTCCTTACAAAAATTAAGCATGGTTTTTACTACAAATAATAAAAAACATGGTTACTATAGTTAAACAATGGTAACCACAAATTAACCATGGTCTTGCTAACCATAGTTTACCCATGGTATTTGTCGCAAAACTATGGTTAAACATATGGTAATCAATCTGCCAAAAAAAATGGTTACTACAATTTTACTATAATGAAACCATGTTTAATTTTCGTAAGGGTTTGATTGCAAACTCTTTTCTGATCGAGGTTCAGTTGTTGTGGCTTCAAGCCACACTATATAATTAACAGTTCGTCCTGACAACCAGACAAAATATGTTATTATTATAGGTTTGTCAGGGTTAATGCCAGTACAATGATCAGCCACAACTACCTTCCTAATATCTTGTAGGTTCCCATCATGCTGCTGAAACCACTCTGATGAGACCTCTTAATTCCTGTGGTATCTGAAGAGATTAGCATCAGATCCTGCAAGTTGTGAGGTGGGTCCTTCATGGATCGGATTTGTTGGTCCAGCACATCCCATAGATCAGTCCTTGATTTTTTTATCATGTTACTCCAACCGTTCCCGAACAATTTCTGCAGTGTATCAGGGTGGATTATCCTGCAGAAAGATGCCATTTCCATGAAGGAACGCCATTGCAAATGATTGTACATGGTCTGCAGTGTTTTTAGGTAGGTGGTATGTGTCAAAGTAACAAGGTTTCCCAGCAGATCACAGCACTGCCTCAGTCGGCCTGCCTTCTTTCCATAGTGCATCCAGCTGCGTCTTCTCCCCAGGTAAACAATGCACATGCAACTAACCATCCACCTGATCTAAAAGATGAAGGGGATTCTTCAGACCAGGCAATCTTCTTCCACTGCTCCATGGTGCAGTTCTGATGCTCACATGCCCAAGCTGTCTACACTGGATGCTGCATAGCATGAAGTGACAAATCTCAGACACTAAACTGTTGTGTCATTCTATTTATGACACACTGACGTACTGAAGTTCAACTGTTTTTCAATGGTTGCATCCGGTGTAGACACAGTGTAAGTTACACATGTTTTTTGGACAACCCCTGGAATGCACTTTCTGTACATGCAAATCACTTCTGCCAATATGAGTGACTGTTGGTGACAGGATGAGGTTATGTTCAGCAACTCAACGTACAGTAGTTGAAAAAAGTTTTTGCGAAGTAATTTCGTCCAGCATCTACCAATCTGGGTAAAGAAAGTGGAGCTCATATTGTCCATCTCTTGACAGCTACAGTAGTCAAATATCACAAGCTAGACTCTGCTTTACCCAGAAGCTGAGCTGCAGACATTGGAGGCACGTACAAGTACTGTACCCACCATATTGTTAAAAAAAGTGTCCTAAAAGCCCTTATGTAAAATGGTTGTGGAGACTGTGGGCTTGCCAGGATCGACGCTGGCCACCTCTGCTCTACACCAGTGGTTCTCAATTCCAGTCCCTGCGTACCACTGCTCTGCATATTTTGTATAGTTCTTTGTATCACTTCAGACGTTTTTTCTATTCGATTGTAAGTGCCATGCGAAGTGGACATCACAGGATATTATGCCATGATTCCAGTTTGAAGGGAGCATATGTATTCTATTCAAAGGGCGTTGTAGTGTGCAAGGCATGAATTTAAACTGTATTTATTTACAAAGGTATTGTCAGGATCATGGACCTGTCTTGTCATGTTTTGCACCTGTTTCTGTTCCTGTTTTGTTCTTATTTGGTCATGTTCCTGCCCTCGTTTAGTATGAGTATTATCCCATGCACCTGTGTTTTACAATTTCCCCTTGTATTTAGTTTCTGTCTGTTCATTTCTCCCCTGTTGGGTCTGCTTGTTGGATTACATGTGTTCCTGTTGTGGATTAACCCGTGATTTCTTTATTAAAGACTGTTAATGCCTCTCCGCGTCTCCTGCGTCATTCCTACAGCGAATCGTAACAGAAGACCTGACCCACAACAGTTTAAACTGTTCTTGGTTCTCGCTAACCTTACCAGCTACCAGGACAACGCTGAAGATGACCCTCGAGAGGACTTATGGCTGGAGGATCTCCTGTCTCTGCTTTCAGCCTCAGAGTCCAGGACTCAACCTAGGCCCGTCGACCCAGCAGCTCCACCATGGCTCCTTGCTCCCTCCTCTCCACCGCAGCCTGGCAGTCCACTGGCTCCACCGGGCTCCCTCATCCCTCCGGCTCTGCCTTGGTTTGTTGTCGACCATCCTGCGCCTCGGGACTCTTTCGGCTCTGTCAGGCTCCTCCATCCCTCCAGCACCACCTTAGTCCTCTGTCGTTCTGGCTCCACCGTGGCCTCCCGGATCCAGCTTCCACGTTGGCTCCTCCTTCCGTCGCCTCCACCATGGGTCGTCATCATGGCTGTGGCCTGGGTCCCGCATGGCTCACCTCACTCCAAGTCCCTCCTGTTGTCTCCTTGGCTCCTCCTTCCATTTGGTCTGCCCTGGTTCCTCCTGTTTCCTCCTTGGCTCCTTCCTCCGTCATTTCCACCCTGGACTCCGTTCATCGTCCTCCTCCCAGGTGCCCGCCCTTTTTCCGAACCTCCTCCTACGTTCCCTCACATCCCTCCTTCTGTTAGTTGTATGGCACAAGGACGCGCCTTTCGGGAGGGGGGCAATATGTCAGGATCATGGACCTGTTTTGTCATGTTTTGCCCCTGTTTCTGTTCCTGTTTTTAGTTATTTGGTCATGTTCCTGCCCTCGTTTAGTATGATTATCATCCCATGCACCTGTGTTTCACAATTACCACTTTATTTCACAATTACCACTTTATAGTTCCTGTCTGTTAATTTCTCCCCTGTCGGGTCTACTTGTTAGATTACGTGTGCTTACCCCCTGTTCCTGTTGTGGATTTATCCCTGTGATTACTTTATTAAAGACTGTTAACGCTTCTCTGCATCTCCTGCATCCTTCCTACAGTGAATCGTGACAGGTTTATTATGTCACACTTCACACTTCTCTAGTAAGAAAAAGGCTTGTCTATGTGTTATTTAATGTTGTAGACAATGGCTCTGTGGCTATAAATAGTCCACTCATGGGGAAGCCATGTGGTTCTTTACCACAAGTGGTATACCCAGAAGAGTTGCTTGGTCGCTAATGCTAGAGACACTCACAAGTACTTGCTGATCATTTCTAGCCCAGATGTATCAGAGACCTCATCTGTTTACAAACTAGGCAGATATGCCACTCATTTCCTCATGTTTTGAGAGAAAGGATGACCATCATGGTTATCGACCCTATTGCCCATTCCATTAATGAGAAAGGGCTAACAGGTGTGTAACTCATAAGCAGTCACATTGATTGAAAAATACCATCAGCTGAGACAGGCCGCCACGTGGCAAAAGAAAAACAAACATACAAAGGACAAAACAAAAATCAAATCAGAGTCTTGGCAGGAAAAACGTATCTGAATATACCAATGCGTAAGTGAAGTCTTAAGCTTGAACAATAACATATAGGCTTATTTAAAAAAAAAAAAAAAAAAAGAGAGAAGCACAGCTGGCATGTAATGAAGACTAAATTGAGAAATGTTTTTCATGACCTTGGATGAAGTATCAATCTGCCATTACTCTTTAAGTGTCCTCTGGTTCCAGAATAAAAGATTAGTTTACAAACCTCAGAATATCATTAGGATTTCATTTAATCTCTTTATCATTCTTGGTTGATGGTACGCACAGTCATTATTCAGATGACTTCCTTTTATGTACTTGTCAACAGTAATGATTTGAATAGCAATTAGGACACTCTACTCCTAAACCCATTTTTGTTTCGTTTGGTCAGCCCAGCGCAGTCTTGCTGAATCCCTCGAGTCAGCAACCGGCAAGTACAGGATCTTGAGCCATTACTGAGTGTTTGTATTTATGAGGGCCATCCAGTAGACACCCATGGGGTGTCAGTAAAGGACAGGAGAAGTCCCTTTCAGTACAGACAGTTTCTATTGGCTTTAAAGGTTATTGCTCACCCAATTGGTCTCAGTCTGGCAGTGTCACTTGCATTATGACTTCATCACCCTGGGAAAAGAGGATGAGAGGAAAGAAAAACAGTTGCTAGCCATCCGTCAATGTCCGTCTCAAATTACCGCTCGACCAATCACTGCTAAAGATCAATAGGGAGCCAGTCGGGGAGGAGCGTGAGATGTAGCCAGCGGGGGATAGTAGAATAACTGATCAATACAGGAGGATGGATTTTGTCATCTTGGAAATGCACTGTCAGAGAGAGAGTGCTTCACTATGACACTCCAACCAATATTAGAGACACCCTGAAAGACTTTGATGGTGCACCAGAATTTTATGTTTCGGAAGAGCTCCGAGCCCCAAGAAAAGCTCTGTTGTACATCACAGTATTGCATGCATCAATATATGTCAGCTGTTTTACCAAATTTTCAGAGGCACAGTTTACCCAAGACTGAAAATTGGCTTCATTTACTCGTGTCATTCGAAATGCCTTTCTGGTATGGACAGAAATTGTAAATCGTAAATGGAGACGTTATCATCTTTTGTGTTTCGCTCAAGAAAGAAAGGCATACAGATTGGAAAAAATTGAGCTGTTGAGTAAATGATGACATAACGAACTATCCCTTTAAATAATTTTTAGGACAATTTGAACAGTTGTTGTAAATCAATTCAAATTTATACGCAAAAAAAGTCAAGTTCAAAATGTCTTGAAATTTGTCTGGAATAAGTGTGCTACGCGGCCAAGAGCACTGGCCTCTGTGAAGTGCAATATTACGTGATCAGAGTAGCTCAAATTGAAAACAAGACCTCCGTGACCGGCTGATTACTTTTACACAAAACTTTATTTCTCCTGCTGCTTCTTTGTTAGTTCTTTTCATTCATATATTCATTCCGGGGTGTTATTTTGTCGAGGAAAGGTGACTTGTCCTGAGGCGTCTTATTATTTTTGAAAATTTCAGTGATTTAAAGTGTAACATTTCCAGACTCCAAGGTCAAAGCCGTGTTCTCCCCTCCTCCTCTTTCCTTTCCCCTCGCCCTCACAGCCAATCGATTGTTTCTAAAGAGCTCAAACGGCATGCGTCCACCCTGGAGTCTTTCAGCAGCGCAGGCGAAGGGAAAACGCTGGTGGGGACGCAGGCGGAGGAGAAAACGCTCTCCCACTTTTTACTGAGTCGGAGCGCTGGCAGCGTGACCTCGGAGTCAGGGTGAGCGGGTGTATTGGCACGGGTACAAGACCGCTAGGCCCCTGCGCAGAACTGCCCTGGCTCGCACCGTTCGCTCTGCCCCCACTTGTGTCTCTGCCAGCTGCCAAGTTGAAAAGTTTTTCAGAGATGGATGTAGATTTTTCGAGCTCTGTTTATTAAAGCCTGATTACAAGATTGGATGCGGTCTAACTGACTCTTTCATGTTTTGACAACGCAGAGTGTTTGTTAAAAACATGAGGCCACGCAACAGGTCAAACGGCTGACTCGCCGCAACCTTACAAATACAACAAAGCATGCTGCGGTCAGAATGCATAATGCAAGATAAGACAACAAACGGAACGGTTAAATACGAGCGGTCGTTCGCTAAGGCTGCGGTTGCCCTTGCCCCTTGATCGCTTGTGCTATATCCTCATCAGCATATCTGGCCTCGATACCAAGCTGTCAATAAACGCCAGAGGTTTTAGGTGGGAAAAGATGACTAGGGCTTGACCTCGTTCCACGCATGCCTGAGCGCCAGCGCCATTTTACGAAAGCGGAGAGGGAGAACCAGCGTAGAGGTGCAGAAAGAACACCTGCCGAGCAGGTAAAGAAGTGTAACCGCTACTCTCTGATCCGCGGCAGCGGCGGGGCTCGCCGCTTCTCGCTTTCGCACACCTTGACTCGCGCGCCGCCGCTGTCCTTGCTTCTCTAGCCCCACAGGGGGTCAGCCGTGTAAGGAACATAAAAGGCCAATTTAATTTAGCACGTCCGCAGCTCCCAAGTATTTTAATTCAGACAGCTATGACTGAGGAGTTAATATTTCACTTGTCAGAAGGCAGGTCGAGGCCACTGAATCATTGTAATTCTCATTAAGAGGCTCTCCCCCAGCAGCACCCTAATTCAAAATAATGAAAGTAAAGACTGAGAGCGATTCTAATGCCAGTTGAGTCCTATCTTTTAATATTCCCCCCTTGATGGATTAGAGAACCGGGAAATTCATCTTGGATCATGGGACCTAATTCAATAAGGGATCATTCCAGGAGTATTGCATTTTATAATAATGTCATTTAAAGTGTCGTCTTCCATTGCGGCTGTCCCATATGTATGCTTATATAATGGTGCCAGAGGGATAAACTTTTACAGCGGGAACCACTCTCCTACCATTGTGCGCTGTCAATCGCTCTGTCTCTCTCTCTCTCTCTCGCTCGCTCTCTCTCTCGCCCTCTCACTCTTTCTCTCTGTTTCCTCAGTCTTCCTGTTTTACTTGTCCAACCACATTTAAGTACAATGTTTGGTTTTATTTATTTATATTTGATTAATGTTTGAATCTCAGGAGGTAGAGCTGCTGTACATGTAAATACATGCTATATGCTAACATTTAATCCATTAGTATAAAATAAGTAGGATTTATGTGGAAATACAACTTCTGAATGGTGTCCCACGCAGTGTTGTAGTCGAGACCAGCTCATTTGAGTCTGAGACAAAACAGAGTCCACATGTACCAAAGTCCATGACAAGGCTAAGTTCAAGTCCGAGAACATCTTGAGGTCATGAACATATTTTTATGGTTGTGTCATGGATTCTGGAGCATGTGGACTTGGTCTTGACTATAGGGTTGCAAAGTAAATTTCCAGAAACTTTCCACAGTTTTTGGATACTTTCAGAAAATTCAGATTTGTTTTCTTGCTCAAATGGATTTCAATCTTGACTTGAAAAATGAAAAAAACATTAAAAATTGTTGAGAACAATAAGAGAGAACATACAAAATGCATGGTATTTATTTAGTACTATCCTGAATAAAATATTTCACATAGAAGACATTTACCACACAAGAGAAAATAATAGTTAAATTTATAAAAATGACCCTGTCCAAAAGTTTAGATTCATCTGATTCTTAGTACTGTGTTATTACCTGAATGATCCACAGCTGTGTGTGTATGTGTGTTTTTTTTTTTTAGTGATTGTTGTCCATGAGTCCCTTGTTTGTCCTGAACAGTTAAATTGCCCGCTGCCTTCAGGTCCCACAAATTCTATGTTTTTATTTAAGCAAATAAGCAAATTTTGTTTTCCAAAAATGACTGTATGATTTTGAGATCCATCTTCTCACACTGAGGACAACTGAGGGACTCATATGCAACTATTACAGAAGGTTCAAACACTCACTGATGATCCAGAAGGGAAAATGATGCATTAAGAGCCAGGGGTGAAAACTTTTTGAATTTGAAGATCACGGTAAACTTGTTTTGTCTTCTGGGAAACATGAAAGTATCTTTTGTAGCTTCTGAAGGTCAGTACAAAATGAAAAAAATATGATATTTAGGCAAAATAAGAAAAAATTTACACATCTTCATTCTGTGCAAAAGTTTTCACCCCCCGTCTCTTAATGCATCGTTTTTTTTCCTTCTGGAGCGCCAGTGACTGTTTGTACCTTCTGTAATAGCCCTTCGGTTGTCCTCAGTGTGAAAAGATGGATCTCAAATCATACAGTCATTGTTGGAAAACAAAATTTGCTTGTTTGCTTAAATAAAAACAAAGAATTTGTGGGACCTGAAGGCACACATACACACACAGATGTGGATCATTCAGGTAACAACACTATTAAGAATCAAGCGTATGTAAACTTTTAAACGGGGTAATTTTTATAAATTTAACTATTATTTTATCTTGTGGACTATATGTAAATGTCTTTTATGTGAAATATCTTATTTAGGTCAATACTAAATAAAAAAATACGATGCATTTTGTGTGATGTCTCTTATTTTGTAAAATAATTAACATTTTGCAGATTCTGCAAGGTGTATGTAAACTGTTGACAACTCTATATTTCGGTAGTCTTCTTTAGACATTTTGTTTACAATTAATAACTTTGCAACTCCATGTCAACTAGCACTCACTAGAGGATTAGTGACTGTCTGTTTAATATCTGCTTGCACGTTATTTTGATGGACATTCTACTGACTATAAGTTACTTTGCAAATACACGTCAGTCTACTAACCTAACAGTCTACTAATACTCTAATGAGAGTTAGTCGACATGTAGTTGCAAAATTACTTAGAGTCAACTAAATTTCTAAAGGGGACCATCAAAGTGTAACCATTTACTGTGTATTATCTTCATGATTAATTGTTTAACACAAGACCAGTAATGTCTGCTAACAAATTTAAATAGAGCCAGTTTTGTTTTCATGTGTAGCCGGTATCAGCTCTTTGCCTAAATGGCGAATCAGAAATGATGACACTGTCTGTCAAACATGGTGGAGTGTGACCTGTTAAAAGATCCCCCTGTACTCATTAAGATAAGATGTAGCGTTTTTAAGGCCCTCTCCAAAATGACAAAGGGCTCCTCTTGTGTCTGCACCACCTCGCTCTTGTACTCATCCCACGACAGCGTGACTCCCAGGGTTCTTCTGCTTCTATCTCTTCGTGTTTTATCGCTCCTGTCCTCCACTGGCAGAATCAGCGCTCGCATTCCTCTGTCACATGACGAGCGCACATCCCTTTTTGGCGTTGACTTGTCATGCAGTCAGAGGCTGATCCAGGATCAGACGTGACCCCGTTTGACTTCACTGTTTAATGTCAGTGCAAAGGCAAAACCTGATGTGAAACCAGCATGCAGTTTTCTTACTGCACAGACACGTGTGACTGCAGCGTCTTCAAATATTAACATTGTGAGAAGGAGACTATGTTCTCTACACAGGCACAGTGAAGGGTTCTCAAATAGTGTAATGACTGACAGCACTGTGAGCACAGTGCTAAAGTGTTTTAAAGTTTTCTAAATGTTTTAGATTACGAGTGATATACCGTATACTGAACCTGTAGGCAAACTTGCGAAATTCAATTTTGTATTCAGAATAAGTAACATTTCTATCACGCACACACATGCCGCAGCAGCCGTGCAGCCGTGCACACATGGACGCTAATGCATGGCTATTTAATTAAATGTTGCCAGATCACTGGGCCAAATAGGTAATCCAATAGCTCTGTAGGAGCTGTGTTAAATCCTGTTCCATCAAAGCCTGCTTGCCCCTGACAGCCCCTGTGATGTTTCCCTGGAACATCATGTCTACTTAGTCTGTCTCTTTAAAGACTTTGACATAATTTTATATTGAGTAACAATCTATTCATCTGCATTATCCGCAACCCACAAGCGCACGTTCGGCTGACATTGGCCTGAGCTATTATACATACTTGACCGCTCAGGTCTATAATACGGTAACCCTTCAGAGCGGGTCCATTTAGGGTTTCGAATTAAATCGTGACCTTGCTCTTAGCAAGATGGCTGGGTTAATACCACTGACAAGATCGAATTTTGAATATAGCATTTGAATTTTGCACCTTTCTGCGGTGATTTAGAGATTTATTCTCTATACAAGCCATTTGGAGAATGCAAACGTAGAGAGATTTTCCTTTGGGTGGGTCAAGGATTTCTTAAATGCCCTGGTGAAAAAAAAAAAGTGGTGTGGAAAGTGGATTTATAGCACTTTCTTGCCCGGTTTATGAACTGCCATACTCAGCCAGCTGTTTTGAGACACACTCTGTTAATTTCTGTATACAATAGTGACTTCAACAAAGCGGTAGAGTTCATACTGAGATTTGTGTAATTCAAGACTCTTAGTATAAATATCACATGACGTGAGTGTATGGTTATTGTCATAGCACATTGTTTCAAAGAATATTCCAACGTTCCGTCTTGATGAAAATATATTCAAGTAAAATAAATAAAACGGGAAAATTAATTTACAACTTCAACTGGAGAGAATAAACTTACAGTATTACTATCACAAGGGTAAATACATTTTACGTCTTGTGTGATTTTGGCTTCGCGGGCATGAAATGCCTCGGATTTGTCCTCCCTTCAGGGCCGGTTAATTGTTGTTATTGAGTTGCGTGAGTGCCAGCTGCAACAGGAATTACATCAAAAATAAATAAATGCTCATAGTCCGTCAAAGATTTGCCGGTCCATCCGCACTACCTAAACAGGATGCCGAACAACAATTCCTCACTTTGTTTGACTTCATTTAGTATTGTGCAGCTTTATTCTCGACAGACAGATTAAATTGCTTCGAGTGTTGCCCTTTTTCCCAGCCTTTATGAAACAGGCCTTTATTCGGTCAGTCCTGTTGTTTTCATCTCGACTGCACGCCATTGAGGGCCGTTTTGAATTGCACACTTTGCTTGCGATACAGAGGATGAATCCAAGCGATGGGCGGCTTTAATTGGTGTATTTGGGCAAGTTTTAGGCAGGTTTCTGTCTCGCTTTCACTCCATTTCGCACCTTTGAAGTCTGACTTTCATCTCCTTGCTCTCCCCTGATGTTGCTTGTCTTTTGTCTGATGATGTGCGCACATTTCTCTTTCGCAGCACTTAATATATAACAAAGGCAAACCTTTGGAGAGCTACCTTATCTTTGTGTTCTCTCGCTCTCCTCACCTCCTTTCATGACTGCTTCGGAGTTTGATTCAACATTCATTGACATTTTCTCAAACACACTGCCTCGCTCTGTCTCTCTTATGGGCGCAGAGACATATTTAATATGTCATCTTCGGCGGAGACGCCGAACTTTCCCTGCTTCAGATTTAACAATAAAACAACTTAAGTGTAGATACGGTGCCTCCGTAATGGGCAGAAGCACCACCGGTCCGCTCGGCCGCACGATAAAAGCCGAAAGCCTGAAGACTGTTCAGCATTAACTGTCTGGCAAGTTGTACAGTGGTAAATTTAGCAACAGGTCATGAAGCTCAGATATACAGCATAGACAGCTCAAGGGATGAGCCTGACCCTCAAAATGCTGCTTTACTGTTCTTATCGTCAATGCAGGGTTAACTGCTTGAAGTTTACAGGGGTTCAAATGCTTCTCAGTAGCTTTTCTAGGCTGGGATACGGTTTGTGTGAACCTCCCACTCCGGTGAGTCACACTTGTGCATCTTAAAGATCGTTGCAGAAGAGGGAAAGAGATGAAGGAGAGGAAGACGTACTGCAGGAATGTGGAGCCGGCGTGGCTCTGTGCTGGTGCGAAGCCCGTTGACTGAAGAGAGTGTGGGAAAAAATGATTGCTCTCTCCATCATTAATCTAAAAGTACTTCAGTGCTCCCGTCCTGTTGTCTCCTTGAGTACTTGTAGATTGATAAGGCTTAACACTGAAAGAAAAAGTGGAATATCCAATGCTATCCAAATGCAAATTAGACATGATGTGACACCATATCCTTGGGTCAAAGAGTCACTGAATCTCTAAAAAGCGTACTGTAAATTAATTTACTGTCACTGTAAGGTATTGTTACATATAAATGAACTGTTGGAGTTGATACAGTACTGGACAACAAACGAACACTGTCATTCTTTAAATGTATAAGATGAAATTGGCCATTTAATGACTGTGATTAGCAGTGTTGTACTGTATAATTATGATGACTAACTGGGACTACAATAATCTCTTGTATTTTTTACTAAATTTTAAAGTTTTGTGCTGCTGTTGTTGTTTTTTGTGGTCACTTTTAGCAGTTTGTGTCATGTTTTGTATGCTGAGTGTCAGTATGTGTTTTCAAGACTGCTAATTAAAAAACAACATGCACTGCAAGATGCACTCATATTTTGAAAGCAAGTGGAGGACCTGCTAGTCAAAATTTGATAACATAATTTATTTTCCAAATTTATCATAGTGTCAGCAAATGGTGTCACTTAAAACACTTGTGAATGGACTGAAAGAGACTGTACTTGAATGCCCAACAAACTGAATTATTATCAATAAAACAACAGCATTAAATACCACCAAATCTCTTTTACCATCATGCATCTGCAACGCAGCACATTTGAGTTTTATTAGCGTGTGTGTTCCTTTGGAGCAAAGCCATGCTCTTGGCATTGTTAGCACATTCTCTAACAATCGAGCCAGAGGAAAAGTCATGTTAAACTCTTCCGATAAGTCCCTATGCTTGCCTAAGCATACCAAATTAAATTTTTCATGTAGCGGCTAATGGGTTTTTCCCCATTGTGGGATCCTACAAAGAAAGGAAATCTCCTTATTTTTGTTTTTATGAAGTAATTTATCGTGTTATGAGAGAAAACAGACTGGTTCGTCTGTAAAATTCTAAACACAGCATTTTGTTTAAAAAAAAAAAAAAAGAAAAAAAAAAAGAACCTAAAATCGTTTGACTCCCATCAGTTCTGTAACCTCTGTCTCACCCCGGAAGTTCAGTGTTAGTCCTCCAATTAGTCAGACACATTTTACATGCCCTTGCTGTAAATACTACAATATTATTCAGATAATAATATCTGAATTCAGAATATAGGTTGCTATTGTAATATTTAATGTGCTAAAAAATGTTATAGTGCAGTTTGCAGTCTAGATCTCTATTTTGTCAAATCACATTCTAGCTCGAGTTCAAGGTCACACTGTTTACCGAAGTGACTCTCACTTAACCTACTCAGTAAGATTGAAGAAAAGAGAAAAATAAATAAATAAATGTATGTGTACATCCAGTGCTCAATGTCCAAATCTGATGGCGAATTTATCCGATTTGGGGAGAAGCGCTATTTTTTAATACCCACCTTTCGTCCTCTGAACAGCGATTCCTCATTCACAAGTTTGTCTCAACTAGGCAGTAAGAAGAATCAATAATTCAATAGCACTGGCGTCCGAGTCCAGCCCTGAGCTGGATACACAAGCCCTCTTTATACCGCGCCTTTGTTAAAGCAGTATTAATTAATAGGCCAAAACATTGTACTCTGTATCCAGACAGTAATCTGACCAGACAGGTTATTCACGATAGGAGATGCCATTTGGTATTTATCAGATTCTCAAGAGAAACGCTTTAGATCTCGATAAGCGGGCTGATGAAGCTACACAGGAAAGAGTGTATATATATATATATATATATATATATATATCGTAATTACATCGTAATTATATATATATTATTACGATGTAATTACGATTACGTATTCAGTACATATTGTTATATAATAAATAAATAATAAAATAATAAAATAAATATTTATTCTCATTTATTTTTTTAACTAAATGAAAACAAAAATATTCATATCAAAATATTTATTCCATTTATTCCTCCTCTTTTTTCTAAAGTATTATTTTGAATTTTCACTGCAGAAGAAGCGCTTGCTATGAAGCTCAGTCCCAGCGGCAGTCTCCATGTGTTTCAAACATCCAGAGCTGAAAGAGCTCCGTGTGTGATTTTATGGTAAACGTTTTCCCCAATAAATAAATATGTATTTACATTATCGTATATATAATTGATTTTTTGCAAGACGTTATAATAACATTATCATTAATAATAAAAACAAACGTTGTATAATGCGTAACAGAATCGTCCAAACAAGAAAAGAAACGGGTCGATTTTTTTTCATTAGGCCTATTTACATTGTATAATTTCAGACACTGCATTATAAGACACCGCCAGCGCCAGAGCAATTGTAAAAGAATCAAGTGCACATGAAGGACTCTGTATAAACGCTACCATCACACGCACCTATTCAGCAAAAGGAAAAATGAAATAATACGAACTCCGTATATACCATGACACAGATGCTACAGTCTTTTTTTACATTTATTTTATGAATCGAAAACACGGTGTTGAGGTGAGCTCACGTTTCACAGTCATGATAAAATCATAGATATCATAAAAATGAGTGCCCGCAGTCGATGCTCTTTTATAACCCTTATAAAACATGAACATTACATTTAGAGATTCACATGGTTGTACACACTGAGAAAGAGATGAAGGAACAAGAACGAAAAGAAACAGCAGAGGAAATCCAGAGTGCTCCCACAATGCCTTGATGAAGCATAAAACAACCAAAATCAATTTTGTCGGTATTAACATAGGTATTTTACACGTGCCCGTACCATATCAATATTAGTGTATTACCTGAATTTGATTTGTACACCGAGAATAAAAGCCTGATGTGTGTTAATGCGAATTGGGCATCTGACGGAGACTCTCCACTGAATAATCACCTGATATTGGATTATATTCACAATACACCCATTGATAAGCAATCGTCGTTTCACTTAATGCTCATTTATTTTGTTTCAGAACTCAAAGAGCATAAACGTTAACTTAAATCGTGTTTTATCCGTGAGGACAGAAACGCATGTTTAACACTGGAGTGTTCATGTTTGGCAACAAAAGTGATTTCTGTAATATTTCACAAATATCCACAGAGAAACTTTGTTTCAAATAAAACGAGGCCAGCCTCTTTATTTTCATTAATTACTAATAACGTATTAAAGCAGAAATGTTGGCGTTGTCACACAAACAGCCGAACAATCGTCCCAGCTGCTTTATATCATTATATTCAGATTCAGCTTCTTCTGCAAAAGTTCACTAAAAGTTCAACTTCTTTTCTTTTGTTTTTATTTTCTCGTAGTTCAACATTTTGTAGTCGTCCCTCCATCCGCGAAAAGGTCCACGTAAAGTTTGTCCACTTCACAGTTTGTGTTCTTATAAATAGCCTATCCTTTTTCTCTCGCGTGTCCTTCATAGGAAAACATAAATAATGTGTTTTTTTTTTCTTTCTGTCGTTCGCTTCAGTATGCTCGGTGACGTCACAGTCCCAGCGCCGCCGCGTGTTTTTTCGCCTTCAGTCTCAGATCCGCGATGCTCGAGTTTTTGTTGGTGGTTTTCGCGGCCGCCGCCGCCGCCACCACCGAAGCTGCCGAGGCGGATTCCGCCGCGAGCGTCGCCAGGGGCAACCCGAACGGCGGGGCGGGAAACATCATGTAGGGCGCGTGCGCCGCCAGGTGCGAGTGCAGGTGATGATGCGCGTGGGCCACGGCGCTGTCCAGCTGCAGCTGCGCCTGCACCTGAAAGGAGAAGGGCGGCACGTTGCAATGACTATCCTATGGACGCACGGGTGGGAAGAGAGGGGGAGAAACACATTAACTTAAGAGAGACTATATGCAGAGCTGTTACTGGGCACTGGATCAATTGCATATTTATCATCATTAAAAATGCATTCGGACACCTGCATTCCGCTGTGCTGGCAACTATCTGCCCCCCCTGAATATGATTCAAATCCATTAAGTAAACGCGAAAAATTCACAAATCTCAACTCATCTGCATGCAATAACAACGGTAGGCCTACATGGATGTTCTTCGTCTAGTGGCAATCGAGCAAAAATAGCAAAAGGAAAGAGATTCAAAGAAATTGTTGTAGGACGCCTCAGCATTGGGCTTTCAGTGTAACTTGCCTGCTGGAATGGCATGCGCAGAGCTCCCACGTTGACATATGGAGCGACACGACACGCTTCAAACTGACTCGCCGCTCCGATGAGAACTCCTGAAAAAAACGTTGACATTGAGTTTTATTTGTATGTGCTCAACAACGAGACACTGCTTGAATTGCTACCATAGGTTACAGTAAATACACTTGAAATATTTAAAAACGAATTTGGCTAAAGCCTATATAAACGATTTTTATTCATAAATCCGATGATTTATCAACAAAAACAGTATGGTTTTAATGAAATAGAAAACCAAAATAAATAAAACGACTTGTGTAATGTAGTTTGAAGCGTTTAAATCCAACGCACCTTTATGTAACTGATTTTCCTGCTTTCTGCATTTGGCCCGTCGGTTCTGAAACCAAACCTGAAAGACATTGATTGACAGATGTTGGTGAGGGCATGTGTAAATCCTCCCAAAATGACAACAGTCTCAGTAAAACTATGTATCCCTGAGGACCTCTAAAATATTCATAATGCGTAACCGCACATTTTAATTATTATATCTCTATAACGAGCGGCGAATTGACGTAAAAAGCGGCCACAAAACAAACAGATTGGTTAAAATGTTAAACAAACGAAAAGAAACAGAATCTCCGAGTCATGCATCTGAAACGGTGCCATAATATATCGTCTTTCTCCAATGGTTTAATCTATCCAGGGATTAGAGTCCCAGAAGGAGCAAAGTGATCCTCTGACAGCAAATACCCAGCATGGGACTTCAGTAGCAGGCTAAAATTGAGACATTAATTGCTTATATCCGAAAGAAAGTTTGTGTTACATTTCTTTGCTATACAGCCTATGTTATGGGCATTAGAGATTTGGAAAAATGATTGTTTCTGGTGCATCTGTTTTGAATCGCGCATAGTTCCAGTGCACTGTTTATTCATTTTGATTCAGCATAACGAGCAATCGACACGGCATTTGCATGATATTTCTGCTGTAAGTGAAAATGGAAACACGATCATAAATATATAATAAACGCCGATACGGCCAGGACGTTATGACTTTATCCGCTAAAATGGCAGTGTGGAGTCTTTGAGCCAGCGGTGTGGCCTTGTCTGTGAATACTGAATATGAAAAGAGCATCAGATCTTTATTTGGGTAAAAATGATAGATAATTTATGTAAATCCGCAGGCCTTGCTTGGGACAATGCCCTTTGGTAAGATCCCAAAGAGAGACGATGGTTTAACTTTTTCCAGGGAGGTCTTTTGAGCTCATTTTTAAAAGGACCAATGTATTCAAAGAGTGAATTTTATATCCCCACCCAAGGAATGAATAGATAAAAGAGGATGAAATAAGATATTGTTTTTTTTCCTTCTGATCAATCACACCAGAGCCAATGTCTATGTTGAATGTCATTATTCGGCTCAGTCGCTCGTCTCTTGTTACACATATATTGAGCCTTATTATGTTTCTGTGCAGATGGTCTTCCCCATCCTAAAAAGCACACTACAGATGTTGCCTGCAGGCCAATGCGCACAAATCAGGGAATAATTTCGGTTCGTTGTTTTGTTCATTATAGCTCAGCGGCGTTGATTTAAGCGGCTTAATATCACTTTTTTTCACCATTCAACACATAAACTGATATCTAATTTTATTTAGAGGTAGGCTATGTAAATACGCACATATAACACTAATAATAACGTCATTCTGTGCTGGAAACTTTGTGTTTAGCCGTTAGCCACAAGGAGTGCCCATGTAGCACTGGAAACAATTTGTTTTGGCCTACCTATATTACTCCTTTTTTTATTAATCGATTTGATTTAAAACGCATTTCAATTTTTAATCTCTTAAAACTCACAAATTATTTCAGAGACTCTACATTGCTAATGTGTCAGTAGTTTAATGAACTGATTAGCCTACCTACAGGCGTTCTTGTTGCACGTACCAGGATGTAATTACATAATAATAACACGTTAATTATATATACAATCACCTATGTGCAGCCTAAATAATTGAATGAATTATTTTGCACTTCATGTGTAATTGCACAAGGCCTCTTACGTTCAACATTAGCATTAATCGCAAGTGTTTATCTTCTCTCGCAAGGGAAACCGTACACAGCACACATGGAGACAGCACATGCAGTGGCTGACCTGTACCCTGGCCTCCGACAGCCCGAGTCTCTGGCTCAGCTCCTCTCTCATAAAAGCGTCCGGATAGTGCGTTTCATCGAACAGTCTCTCCAGCTCATTCAGCTGCTCAAGGGTAAAGTTAGTCCGACTCCTTCTCTGCTTGATTTTAGTCTGTGTCTCGTCCTCCAGCGGCTTACAATCCTCTTTGCGTTCTTTCATATCTGTGTTACCTGAAAACGCAGCAGAAAACACGAATGAACGCTTCATCCAGTGCTGTGAAAAGAGGGCAGTGTGTGCCCACTGATGTCGGTCACGGATGTTTTGTCCTACACAGGGCTCTTTAATTATTTACGCTCTATACATATGCATGGAGAGTCTCTCTCAACCGGATGCTTATGACAGGAATATTATCCCATTGCACGTGAAATTAACAGCCTAGCAAAACGGCTTGATGTTAGGAAAATGAAATCAATAAAGACAACAATTAACGAAGCTGAATGAAATTCCCAGCTGTCAACATAACAGTTAACCTGTATTAAAAACAATGGCCCATGCGTTCACAATTAGATGTTTAGTGCTTCTAAAGGAAAAATAATAGTTACGTCTTATCGAAAAGATCCGCTGTTCACATTATTATTATTATTATTATGATTATTATTATTAGTAGTAGTAGTAGTAGTATAATATCATTTTTATTCTCAGACTTCAAATAGCCTAATTGAAACATAGGCCTTTAGCGTGTCTCGTACATAAAATGCGCAGTGATTTATAATACACTGGCACATTATTTGTTTGTTTTCTACATTTTTTTTTCTGTTTAGCAATAGCCTGTAAAAGCCTTAATGTATATCTACCAAAGGATAGCCTACAATTTTTATTTCTATAGATGGTAATCTCGTGGATAATCTGTAAATCTTTCAAACGCCGTAACCTCTACGAGGCTACGAAGTTTGACAACTAAAATTTCTTAAATAAAAAACATATAGGCCCACATGCATCTAGCCTACTATCCAACAAAAATACAGCCACAATGTTACAGCGCTCGATTTTATCACTTGTTAACTTTTGATTAATTGTTTATTTTCTGGCTGCTTCCGTCATATTAAGACAGCGACGATAGTCAAATTATTACACGTTTCATGTAGCCTGAACGAAATTAGTGTGACTTTAAATTAAAATCAAATAAATTTGAAATCGAAGAAGTTGTAAAACTCAAAGTATAGACAGAAAATAAACAGGCCTTTGAAGAAGAAAGCGTAATAAAATAATTTTCCTAAATGTCCTAATATATAACGATATAACGTTATAAAAAAATAAAAGAAACACTCACCGTCTGTAAGTTTGGGACTGCTCGAGTCTCTGGTTCTCTCTGACGCGAGCATGTCTGCTTCCCTGGCCGGCGATGAGCGCACGCCGCTCCGCGTAATACTGTTCACCTCCTCGCGAACCGGTTCCACCGACAGGCTCTCCCTATTTCTCACCGAACCGGTCTCCAGTACCTCCCGGTACGTGATCACTTCCTTCTTTTCCTTGACTTTCTGATCAAAAGATTTGGAGACAAACGCGGTAAGTTCTTCCATCACTGCACCCAAGAAGAAGAAGAAAAAAAACACACACACAGTCTTCTCTTTAGATCCTCAGCAGTCTACCATAAGACATCAACAGTGTTCTCGTTCTATCGGCCTAAATACGAGATGATGAGATGAGATCTTTGACAATTCCTCTTGTTGCGGAGTGTACGGACTTGCTGCCGATTCACTATTGAAGTCACACTATTTATACTTGGCGAAGCGTCTGCCCCTTGATCCGCGCGCGTTACCTTCCCTCACCACGAGCCCCCTTCCCATAGAGGCGGGCTGGGATGATGGGGTGGGGTGGGGGGAACCTTATCTGTCCTTCAGATCCACATCACCCTTCCATGCTCGCTATTGGCCAAGATTGACAAGAGGAGCAAATTAATGTCATTAAGCGCGGACTGCTTAGAGTTTGGAAACACCAGGCAGCGTGATGATGATGATGATGATGATGGTGGTGGTGGAAAGCTCTGCTGGGACGAGGCCAAAACTGATGCAAAGGGCACGCCGTGGACATCTTATTCCGCGACTCTTTGATCTGAGCTGGAAAACGAGAGAGCGTGATAGAGATAACGAGAAGAGCAAAGAGAAGGAGGAAAGAAAAAGATGCACTTTGTGATCATGGAAGTGACACATGCAGTAACAACATCATTAAGTATTTCATTTTGACCCACAATTCGTCTGTGGATAAGAAATAAAAACCGAATCTTTACAGAAAACAGCTGTAAGGCTTGATTTATCGCGGGCTAATTATTCAACCTTCTTAAACAGTCTGTTTTATACTGTATATATTTAATGTAATGGTCTTTGAGAATGTGTTTTCCATAAGTGATAGCTATGAATTTAATCGTAATATGAAGAACTAACATCTTGATTTGAAATGATTTAGAAAATCTAAATAAAAACTACCAATTTGAACAATTTAGTCAACGTGTACCTATTGCACATTCTTGGTATCTGGGTATATTATAACAATCGTAACATATGGCTTCGTGGAGCTTATAGTAAAACATTAATAAAATAGGCGAAACGTGCTATAACACCTGCTGTTTTTACGGTTGTTTTCAAGCAAAATGTCTTACAGTATGAAGGAAATATTCAGTATTTTTTTTTTTTTAAAAAAAGTTTAATATTTCATCACTCGGAGGACAATTGTTTCCATTATTAGCAACTGCTGCCTGATGACTTACACTATTTTTTGTTTTAAAAAAGAGAGATTCTGTGCTGTTTTATTGCTATTTAAGTACAAAAACTTAGTGAAATTATTTCATATTTGCATAAAATGGTTAATTAGCCGTCATGCTAAATAAACGCATTTGGGCATCAAGAGCGAATAAAAATAAATAAATAAAATAAAAATGAACAGAACCATACAACACAGCAAGAATATTAGATCGGCGGTAAATGACAAAACTGGACGTCTTCTATTGATAAAAAACAAAACGCACGTTCTCGTCATCTCACCGTTAATAATTCACAATGAAATATTTATCTTATCTCTCTCTTATATTACTATAAAGACATGATTTAAGCAGACACGCATTTGCTGTACAAAACGCTGCAAAAAGTTATTCTCAGACCTAGCTAAGTATTTTACCCATCTCAGGCAGACATCTCAAGACAATAATAATAATAATAATAATAATAATAATAATAATAATAATAATAATAATAATAATAATAAATCTTCCTAAAATAATATTTCATTTTTATTTTGAATGTTCAAGACGTCACACATATTAAAGGTGCAGTTTTGAGGCAATTGCACATTCACGTAGCATAACCTGTAAGTGGTTAGTAGGCTGAGTAAAACAATCTCTGAATTTTGAAGATTAGGCACATCTTTAAATCTTTACTTTAATGTGAACATTTCCTGTGTGTTTTGTCCTTCTTCAAAAAAGACTACGGAATTATTAAGACGTAAGTTTGACTTTTAGAAAAACATTTTGTGTAGCCTAAGTAGTCAAACTTTTATTTCAGCATTTGAGACTAATCATGTTTACCATTACCTTCACATTTAAATTTGGTTTCCTATTTGTCCGTCTCTATACCTCATCTCGTAGACAGCCCATTGAAATGTTCTTATTTTTTTGTCTTAAACAAATGCGACAGAACTGCCTTGTCCATAATAGGCTACATTCCGACCAGAAATATGAAATATGATCTCAATCTGGCTTTTTTCCAGTAAAAACCATTTCACTCAGCCTGCATACATCAACACGTAAAACAAACACACAATCCAAGTTTTAAGAATCAAAAAAGATCTTGTGATCAAATGACGACCTTGTCGCTGAGAAATGCATGAACAGAAAAAAATTATTTCATTTGATGCTTATCTTGCGCGATCATGAGAACAAGGTGAACGCGACTGACGATCCTGTTTGATTGGTAATGCCTGCTGCGCACGCATCGATGATCTCCAAATCGGTTGCTTCTGTCTGTTCAGCGGCTCATGGCGCTGTTCTATGAGTTGCTGTTGTGACACAATAGGAGTGTGTATCGTTATCTAGGTAAGAGTGTGAATATAGATGTAATTATATTGTCGTTTAACATAAAAACGCCAAAATATATTAGCAGACGTGCTAGTTATATGTAGCATAACGCGTGTTAGAGGAAGTGCGTGGAAATGTGAAAGAAATCGAGCTAGTGAGACTTGACAACATTCGGCATTGAAATGTTTATAGACTTTATAGATTTTATAGTCGCAAATTTCATATTTACACTTCCACGCTCTCCCGTCTATGTTCTTTTCCTTCATGAAATAAGGCACTTTATCTGTAAACAGTTGAGGTGTTTTTATATTAGCTGTCAGGTTGTGTTTCCAACGCTAGTTTTGAGTTTTGGGTTTAGTATTTAGCACTGTCTGAACCAACATAGACTGTAACGTTATATATTATTTCTTATCTGAAAAGATGTGCTTCCAGCGTTTTTTAATACATTAGTAGCCTTATGCAAATTAATAGACGTGCGTTTTATGTTCTGCCGGTTTATTTTCCGTTTGTGTTACTGTGTAGCAGACATCAAATAAGAGAAATCAAATGTGTACTTGAATTTAATTCAGATTTGGGTGTTCACAGCTTAGTAAAATTTCATTTGCATTCTTATTAGTCTTGTACATAATGTGTGGCATGAGCTACAGAATCACAGTGACAGTAAGAAAAACATTTCTGATCTCCAAGACACGTTCTTGCCTCCAACAGTCAGTGTCTTTTTGCTTTACGTCTTTCCATTTAACCCAGTGAACATGGGCCGTCACTCGTCAGACAGCGATGACAACAGTCGAAGCAGGAGGAAGAGGAGACAGAGAGGACGCTCTTCCTCCTCCAGCTCCTCTGCCAGCAGAGTGACCAGCCGCAGCAAACACTCCAGGAGGCGAACGCGCTCCCGCTCCAGAGACCGAAACAGAGCCGCAGACAGGAGGTAGACAATGAAGAATGAAAAAAAAAAAAGTTTGTCTCTGTAATCTTTCATCAAAATGTAATAACTTGCTCTTCCTCTGAAACAATTTTCTTGTTTGACTGACATCACAAGCCCTCTTATTTCTCACTCCCTCCCCGCCAAGCACCTGTCATATACAAGTTCTAAAACAGTTTTTCAGTTCGCATCCCTGTGTCAATGGCAGTTGCTCGGCTGGCACATTGAGCCCAGGAAAAATGCGCACTTAAAAATGGCATGTTACTGATCACTCTCAAGCTCCAGGAGTTACCATGTGAATTTACACAGTTGCAAGCCCTCATTAGCAGTACCTGTATATTAAACATCTTTGCTTCAGGCAGGGTTTCTGCAGGTCTTAAAAAGGTCTTAGGAAGTCTTAATTTGCATTTTCACAAATGAAAACCTCAAAAGGTCTTAAATCGGAGCATAAAGTCTTAAATTTATGAAGTAGTGCCATTAAATGTTGCATGCACTGCAAAAAAGAGAAAATCTTCCTCAGTATTTTTCTCTTGTTTTCCAGTGCAAATATCTAAACATTCTTAAATCAAGATACGTTTATTTGAGATGCAAACTGAACATATGAAGTCGTGTTTTCTGAGAATCAAAACAAAAACAAATAGGTTTTCCGCTTTAAATTAAGTTGGCAGATATTTGCTCTTGTTTTAATCATAAAATCACCTTTTGATCTGCTTTTCATAAAATAAGACTACTTATCTTGTGGTGTTTTGCTTCTAAAGTAACTATATCTCAGTTTAATCAAGTTAATTTTCAATTTTCTCTTTTTTTGGGGGGGGGTGAATGAAAAATTAATGGAGCCCTGTTGGAAGTTGTATTTCTAAACTTTGAAGCATTACTAATACAAGATATTTACATTTAGAGAAAATATTGTTGTGTTGCGTTTAATTTATTCCTTAGATTTTCTTTTTTTGGGCTCAGATTGACTTTTATAAACTGTACATGTGAAAAACCCTGCACCCTCCAAAAGAGTGAAATCACAGAAGTCACTCAATTTACTGATCGCGTTATTTTGACCGCAGCTTGTCTGCTGGATGCCAAACATTCGACTGTCTTCACTCTTACATTCAGTCCCTGAACATGCTGCTCCAAACAGACACATGCAGTTTGTTGAAGCCAGACTTTGCTTTATGCAGTCACTTAGCACTGTCTGCCTGACTTCAATTATTCATGATGCTTGCTCAGTTGCCATTATATGTGATGGGAAATAGTTGCTCTCATGGAAAGAAGGATATCTGTGGAGGTCAAGCAGCTAAATAGACTGCTGTTGATCAGTCATTGTTTACCGTATCCACACGTCCATCTGTGAATCTGTTGAGTTTGGCCTTGTTTGTGTTATTCAGCAGGTGTTTATGCCCTCATTAAGCTCACCTGGAGGGTGTAAAACATTGCTCTGTTTCATGGGTTATCCGTTTGTCTGACCAGTCACAGGTGGAGCAGCGTTGAGCTAAACTAAAAATTATATAAGACTTGACACTTTCACTTTTGTGATTAGGATTGTAAATATAACACAGGATTCAGCAGAGAATATTGCGTTGTACAGACAGATGCAGTAAGTGCGCCGCATACAGTATGTGGGTGTATTTCATATGGTTTTAAAACACCTTTAGACCATTTTCAAGAAAAAGGACACTTGAAGACTCTGAAAGTGTCATATGGTGGTGTATGCCATTATGCAAAATGGATTTTTCTAACACCTCGCATCTGTGTGAGTGCTCACCTCTTAATCACCATTGTACAATTTTAAACATTTTATACTTTATAAACATCATGAATTATTCACTAATAAATATTGGTACTTTCTGAAGGATTGTCACCACATGACATTTCACAACCTGAAATAAACTTGATTAATCATAAAAAGGCAAATTATCCTCTCTATTATACAAGTTTGTGTTTTATGCATTTTTTTTGTGAGTCTGCATGTTGCGTGTGATATATACTCCTAAGAATTAATAAAATATTAGTGCTGTGCAACGATTAATCGTGATTAATCACATCCAAAATAAAAGTTTTACATAATATGTGTGTGTGCTGTGTATGTATATTATGTATATATAAATACACACATATGCATGAATATGTTGAATAAAATGTTATGTTTATAAATTAAATATATTTATATATGTAAAAATATAAATATATGCATTTAAATGCATGTAAATATTTTCAAAAATATATAATTATATATAATATAAATATATACACACATATATAACGTAAACAAGAACTTTTATTTTGTGTGTGATTAATCGCGATTAATCGTTGCACAGCACTAAAGATTAAGCCAAACTTTCAGTAAGACTTTAATAATATACAATAATAAAGTAATTATAAATAATTTGTTTTAAACTAATGGTTTGTGGTTAATTCATAGTTTATAAATTGTATTCTCTACATTGTTAATAAATTCATATGCTATGTACAAATAGTAAATTCTTGAGTCATTTTCACTGTAATTTACAAATGATTATTGTTTAATTATCAGAAGTTTTTTTTTATTTTTCTTATTTACTGACTCTTAACTGATGTGTTTATTTTATGCAATGTACATTTACTGACGTTTGCATAGTCATGAAAACATACAGTATTTATGTAATTATTGTCACTGTGCATTTTTCTGCCTAGTACATGTTTAACATTTTTAATTAATGAATTAATTATTTTTTTTTAAATGATAAGTGAATTGATACAAATTTATGTTGTATGGTTAACAAACTTTATCTAACCTTTTATTAAGGAGCTAATTAAGCAGTAATAATTGTAGCTATCATGGCAGTGAATTGAGAACTCACTATTTGTAAAAAGCAAATTAATTTACTAACAATGTAGAGACGACAGTTAATAAACTATGAATTACCTGTAGACTTTAGAATCTTTAAGTTTTGTTACTGTAGACTTATTATAAAGTATTACCGCGTTTTCCATTCAAGAATTTCTTGCCATTAATTCCATGAATTTTAATTCAGAAATTAAAATTGTGCTACTTATATGATTTGCATTCTAACACACACACATACATATATTTTTGTAAAAAATGAATAGTTGCAACAGACAGAAATGAGTGTCATTTAATTGACCTGTATGCTGTCAGAACAGTCTTTATGCGCTGTTTGCAGATGCTGTATGTTTCTCATGCTCTCCAAGGCAGCACAGACATTAACTTTCTCCTCTATTGCTGACACGGTCATGGAGAGAGAGATGGCCTGCTGCCTGAGCCACTGCCACTAAAGCTTTAGAGCTATGCAGTCGGGTGCCATCAGATGCAGAAATGCATAATAAATTTAATTATGGTTTTTAGATAAACATTTTATTTATTCATGACGTGGGGAATGGGCTCACGCTTTTGATTTAGCTTTTGAAAGTGGCTCTAAGAAGTCTTGATCTATCAGCTGGAGTAGAGAATAGGGAAGTTGACAGCAGCTCATTGGAGAGAAAACGGAGAGAGAAATAGAGCTGGTTAGTTAAAATAATGCAGTCAGACGGGTCTATATTCATGATGTCAGCCTTTCTAAACATAGTGCAGAGAGTCATGCTGGCTGATGGGTGAGAGCTCAAGGCTCTGTATGCAGACGAGTCTGCACTTCTGCCTGCATGTCTGCATCTGCATGCTGCTCAGGGTTTGTCAGGGGCTTAAAGGGACAGTTCACCCAAAAATCGAAATTCTGTCATCATATACTGAGCCATGAAGTTGTTCCAAACAAACCTGAGTTTCAGTTGCTGGTTACAACATTCTTCAAAAGGTATATTTTTAAGTTGGACAGGAGGGAAAATAAACATACCGGGTTTGGAACAACTTGAGGGTCAATAAATGATGACTGAATTTTCATTTTAAGGTGAACTGTCCCTTTAAAGCTGTATGGATTTTCTTTAATGTAAAATATTTCTCATTTTAATCTCAGGGTTTCTGCATGTCTTAAAAAGTCTTATTTTACCCTTCAACAATTTATGGTTTTAAATCATCTTAAAACAGATCAGAAGGAAATTATAAAGTCATGGCATTAATGTTGCTTGCACTGCAAAAAGAAAAAAAAAAAAATCTTTGTCTGTGTTTTTGTCTACTAATATCTAAATATCCTTAAAAACCTGAGATGCAAATTGAAGATTTCGCATGAAGTTTATGCTTAAAACGATAACAAATATCTGTGAATGGGGTATGAAAACTTTTCCCTTTGAATGAAGTATTTTTTAATTTTATTATTATTATTATTATTTCTTTTTTTGGAGCACACGGGCAGATTGGCAATATTAATAAACTTTAGTCATTTGTGCTGGAAAACAACAAAAATACAGAGGAAGAGCATCACTTTTTTTTCCATATTCTAGTTAAGGCATTTTCTTTCTTTTTTTTTTTTAAATTGATAAAATGAGTGAAAAAAGTATTGAAGATCTATTGGAAGTTGTATTTTTAAACTTTAAACTGTTGCTAATAAAACTCATTTCCTAGACATTTACATTTAGAGAATATGTTCACATATTGTGTGCCCCTTAATCTGGTCCCTAAACTTCCTCTTAAAAAGGTCTTTAAAAAGTCTGATATTTACAGTCATACAACCTGCAGAAACCCTGACAGATTCAACTGTACATAAACCTTTTGTTGGATAACAAAAACAAAACAAAACTAAAAACTGCTTTGTGTTTGTTCAAGCAATGACAGATGGGGCAGTGTCCGTGAGATCTATCTGAACATTTCACATTTAGAAGTATTGAAAATTTCTTAGCTAGACTCTTAAACATACTGACACCTATCATGACACTTTTTTTGGATTAGGATTGTAAATGTAGTACAGTATGCTGTAAGAATGTTGTGTGTTGGTCAGACAGATGTATAAGTAAACCACACACACTGTTTGTGGCTGTTTATGTGTGTGTGTGTGTTTAATGGACTTTTGTTACTGATGTTTCAGGCACAGAAATCGCTCCAACAGCAGTTCCTCCAGAGGGTCCAGTCACAGGAGGCGGAGCCGAAGCGCAGATAGAGGGCGGAGCCGCAGGTCCCACAGGTCTCGATCCCGCAGCCGAAACAGAAGGTAAGGACTAGCACACTGATTCATATAAATAGATATGTCAATAATTTGTCCATAGCATTGTTGGAATGGATGTAAAAAGACACTATTTACCTTTCAAAAGTAAATAGTTTTTCTTCTAAGAAGAAAACATTTTGAACTTTTGAACACGCAACTTCAGACCAATGTATATGTAAGTCAGTCATGCCAAGTGTGGTGATTGCTAAGGCAAGAACTTAATTTTAAACTTCTTCATGTGACTTGTCCTGCAGTGTTTGTGCTCATGGATCATGCTGCAATCATATTTATGAAAAAAATAAAAAAATCTGAAATAGATTTTGAATTTACTTTGAAACTGTTTTAACCCTTGCGTGTTCTTAAGGAAATTATTTTGTCTTTTTCACGTTTAAAAAAAATATTTTGAAATATTCAGAAATATCTGATTTTATTGGAGTTTTAATATTCCATCCTCATTTCTTTCGTAAGTCTGTTTTGGTCGAGATAAAAAAAATGTCCCAATTGAAACCCATTAAAACTTTAATATTTAATCACTGTGTTTAATCATAAGATTTTATTTTATTTACTTATTTTTTCCACCGGTTTGGCCTATTGAGCAGATTTTCTTCCCCTGTTTTCTGTTTCTGTTGGAAAAAAGGCAAACTGAATTGAATGTTGTAATTATAATTATGTGGGTGTATTGGTATGGATTTCAGATTGTGGTTTGTATTTGTGTTTGTGTGAATGCGGTGGGTGCGTGTATATGTATATATATCTATGTTGCTGCTAATTATCCACTCATCCAAGACTAAACAACAGTGGTACTATGTAACCAGGCATTTAACGGGTTAAAATCCTGAAGATGAATGGATTTTTGGTAGTTGTGGTCAGGATTGAATCAGGATTGATGTTGGTAAAAAGAGACATGTCAGTGAAAGCAGAAAAAAATGTAAATATATATATAATTTTATGACTATTTTTTGATATTGATATTTTTGTCCCCTGAGAACCTGTGCAACTTTTTCAAATTGACACACATGACAAATAATAATACATTTTACAGATAATTGCAAAGAAAACCGTACTCCAGTAATCAACTACAAAAAAAATTGTTTATAGTACTGGTACAGATGTTTTCCGTAATTTCATATTTCTTTTCTCTCTAATCCAAATTTTATTTGCTAAAAGCTACACGTCAGCTGCATCATCATCATCATCAGCAGCAGCGGCGATGATTTTCCGCCTCCTTCCCCCTCATTTGGACTCAAATGCTAACATGTGCTTGGCTAATTAGCGTATGACAGGTTGCCATTAAAGACCTTCTGTTCGCAGAGCCACTCACTCTCACAGCTGCTTGTCCTGCGCACATAGATACTCACACTCATTACAGAGGTTATTAGTGTAGATTATTATTGTTTTTGTCTGTATTAATTAAGTACTGGCACAAGCACCCTTGGGTCAGTCCACATTTGTCTGCCCTTGTGCCTGTTTGGAGCTCGGAAGAAAAAGGGCCACTTAGGTTGATGAATTAATGCAATTAAAATATAATTATCCGTAGGCTGCTTATTTAATTTTTTATTTAAAGTAAACTCTCATGCACACAGCAAAAAGAACTGTAGGCTTTTTGTTTTTTAAAGGTAGGCAATTTCATTACCATTGCAAATGTGTGTAAATGAAGGAGAGTTTGGTTGAAGGCTTTAGAAGTGTAAAGATGGCTTTCGTAATGCGTACAGGCTAAAGCCTTTGTTTACTTGCGTTTGACTGTAGGAGATGCTGCTGGAAACGTCTAAATAAGTCGGGAAATTATTCATTCATATCTTAATTAGGCTGACGCAGATAAACAGGGCTTACAGCATCAGGCCCACATTAAATTAAGGGTTCAATTGGGTGCAGATTCAGTATTTTATAAGCTAACTCTTACCCTGTGGGAATGAGATTATCTGACGTGAAGTCATTTGTTGAAAATGGCAGCTATTCCTTTTTTAAACATCTGGACTGATAACTAGAAGTTTACTAGCGAGTTCAGAGACTTCAGGTGACTTGGAAGAAAGCATTCGCTAAATAGCGAAAAAGTTTAGGTGAAGGCCTTTTCGCAGTCTTTGGCCTGCGCGTCCGTATGATGTCAGAGTTTGCTTTGTTTAGTTTATGTGAAACTGTTTTGTGAACTCGAGCTGTTGAGCTTGAATGTAATAGATTTATTAGTTTCTCAGGTTTCTTCTTGGTCACTGTTAACTGCTGAGCTCATGTTTGGCACAGATGCATTCTGTAATTCCATTCTCTGTTTGAAAACAGATGGAACGGGAATATGGGAAATATTTAAAAGATTCAGCACACGATGGCACTGTGCATGCTGACGTGTGTTTAGTTTTGAAAATCAAACACAAATGCATGCATTTGTCATGTGTTCATCGATTACACGTTGGATGGATATTACAGGCTTTGTTGTTCTTGGTTATAGGTAATATATTAGGGCTGTCAATTGATTAACATTTGTAATCAAATTAATTACACAGTGTGTAGATTAATTAATCGCATTTTAATTGCACACAGATTCGGCCAAGAAATCACCCCCAAAAGAGAAGGTCATAATTATGTTACGTGAGAAAAGCGTGAAAGTTTAATTTAATTACAAAATGTAGCTTTAGAAAGAAACATTTATTTTTCCATGTTTTTAATTTTTTTTTTTTTTTTTTAATTAATATGGATTTTTTTTTATTTTTATTATGAAATTAATTTTTAAATGAAATTATACTAGGAAATTTGTTTAAGAAATTTTATTTTTATTTTCTGTTTAATAAGAAAATAAAACTGCCAGTAGCTGGGAGTAAATGTCTTAATGAATAAGTCATTAATTAATTAGATTATTTTGTTTTGATTCATTTGATTTGCTCAGGCTGATTCATTCAGTAATGAAGTAAATGGCTCTCTTTGTGAATGGACAATTGAGTCATTGTTTCACTTGATTTGTTCAAAATGTGGATTCATTCAGAAATTGTGTGTTCCTTGGACAGAAAAGTTCAGCTGTGGCTTTAATAGGAATCGCGGAATTCAGTTATTCGAATTCGGAGTTTACTGAATAACACGGAATGTCACAGAATTTGTCAAAGTTTGAATAAATGAATCAAAAGTAGGTCATTACATTTAAATCAAACCGCAATATGGACTAGTATCTGTAAATATTATGCCGCAAAAATACCATTTAAATGTGAATCCTGCATGTTCTGGGTGTCTCTGTTTTAATGAACGGAGCAGCTGAGTGCTTTTGTTTACTACACACACTAAAGCGTGCGCGACGCTCGTGGTGATTTAAACTTGAAGACATTTTGCCAGATATATATTACTACTATTACTGCTACTACTAAAATGAAACAAACATTATTTTTAGGGTATAATCACACAGCATTTCTTCCATGTTTTAATTTTAATAGTAAATTCCCCTTTGTTTGCCAAAAAAAAGTTGAAAACCAGAACATTTTAAATACACAAGACAGAATTTCTGCGGGTTAAAAACCCTTTCATAAGGCTATTGTAAGAATAAATTTGAATAAATTAAGTATGCATTTAAATAATTCGACATGCTAAAACACAGAATTTGATGATAATAAAACATGTCCCTAAATAAAATAAATAAATAATTAAACAATAAAACAGGGCCCTAAACATGTCATTTTTGTTAAACCTTTATTAAATTGATGTGAAATTGTATACGTTTTATGATTTTAATTAATTAGACGTGCTCTTTGATTAATAAAATTTCATTTAACCATTAAAAAGGAGTTGAGAAAAATTAAAACGGAAAAAACGGAATTTGGAAAAAATGAACTGGATTTCATAGGGCCCTAGGTCTAAGACTCCTAAACAGATATTTTACCACTCTTTTGTGTTACAAATTATGTAGGAAAAGTAATATATTAAGAGTGTACCGCTAAATCTACATCATTACAGGAGTTCTGACCTTCGTCACAAAAAAACTTTCTTTGTTGCCTTTTTCCCTATCACGCAAATCTCATGCAAAATCTCAAAATTCATCCTTTAAAAACCATTTTAAAATCAGACATTGCATTACCATGGAAATTGTACATCAAAATCATATTATAAAATATTTTTGTTCATGAATTATAAAAATTTAACTTTGGATAGTGCATTTTTATGTCTGTGTTCAAGATAGGGCATGACAGTTAAAGGGTTAAGTTAAATTTACTTACCTGTTGTATAAAAGCAACATCACATTTGCACTCGAGCTATTTGGGGCAAAAAAAAAAAGCACTAAATCATTTGATAAAAATATGAGAAAAAAAAGTTTTTTATTTTTTTTATTTTAGAGGCATAAAACTGCATTCAGGCGACATCACACGGTGAGCTGTTGCTCTGCATCATAACTGATTAAATAGATTAGCATGTTAAATTAACAGCTCTATAATGTATACAAAGTAAAGACTTTACTTTAGGGACCCATTTTCACTATTAACTAGTTGCTTATTAGCATGCATATTATATATAAATATATGTATAAAGCACATATTAATGCCTTATTCTGCATGAGCATATGTTAGATCCCTTAATCCGTCACAGTTAATAGTGAGAAATGGTCCCCAGACTAAATGTGAACAAATTTCTATATGAGATGACATTTTCATCTTTAGGTTTAGCTGTTTTAAAACACATCTAATGTGCACTTTACTGTAAGTTGCATTGTTTACTACTGACTACATTGGAAGAAGATCATGTGTTTTGGAGATTGGGTTTTTACAACCCTAATGAAAACACTATAGCAGGTTATGAAAGAACGACTAGCTGTATTACGACTGACTTAAACCGGTTAAACTCGTTAGTAAGCGCGTTCTTATTAGTTTTCGCTGTATTCTTTATTTTGAGCCGTGTTATTGGATTTTATTTATCTCAGGTTGAGCCTCATCAGTGAAAGCTGACTGAACGAGCCTATAGCGCGCGATGGGCTAGAGAGCGAAACGGGTTACCTGGGTCGGGCCTGCGATCTGTCACTGTCGCGTTAAAAAGGTTTGGGTCTAATAATGGCGTTTGGGATGAGGCAGACTGATAAATCAGGTGTGAATTGAGTGGACAGCTCTCTTTGATTGATACACTGACAGGATATGAGCAAGTGCCGTACCAGATAGAGAATATGAGAACGGGAAAGAGAAGAAAAGAATAGGGCCCACAGAAAAAAAAAGAAAGATCCGAGGAGTGGAGGATATTATTCAGAGAATGAGAACAATAACTGCGGCATGGAAATATTGCGGGAAAGAAGATTAGGGCAGTTCAGTTGGGCATATTACACTTCTTGGCCCCCATAAATAAATAAATAAATAAATAAACAAGTAAAGCAAGAGAAATACATAAAGTTAGAATGGTGTGGATTCTGGTGTGTTGTTCACCGCTTCGCTCTGCTGTTTTCAAGGTATAAGATGAACAGAACGGGTACCCATAGAGACTCGCAGTCTTTTTCCCTTGGCATGTAAAACAGACACGAGTAGCTGATAAACCATTAGACATTCATATTTATTCACTTTGATCAAACTCTGCGGCTTATGCTGGGAACAAACTATTGTTGAATGGATTTCTCCTGCATTATATAATGAATTGGTAACTGTAATTGATACATATGAAGAACTTGTGCTACTTCTGCATGAGGTATGTCAGCGTAAATACTTGTGTCTTATTCACAAACCACCTTAGTATGAATTGGACAGTATTTAAATGATGTCATTAATTCCTTTATGCACAAACACACCTCATTTTATGTAAATCAGACTCATTGTAAATTGTGCTTTATTCATAAAAATTGCCTGGAGCAAATGAAATTAGGCAGTAAATAAACATAGTCTAGGCTAAACTTTAAAAGAGACATTTGAGTGCAGAAGCTGATGTTTTTAGCAGCCGCAGGTGGTTTTCAGTAAATCTGCCAGACATGAATAATCTTTGCAGAAAATTTTTGCTTAGATAATGTGGTTATATTTTTAGTGTTTACTGCTTGTAAATGCTCAAATTAGGTTTTTGTGAACGTTCTTAGATATTAGTAAAATAAATGGTGGCTTTAAAATAGTTGCATTTCTCAAATATGTTTATTTTAATCATAGTTTTTTGTCTTTTAACCAGACAATGTTTTAAAATTTAGTCACACTTTTGTCATGTCATGTAATTTTTTTAGTCAGTTAAAAATGTAACCTATCAAACTGCAAAAGACCTGTAACCAAATGTTTTTAAAGCTGAAAAAAAAAGATAAATCATGTTTCAATATCAGTTTATACCACGATCTGTCTAAATACTCAATTCTGCCTTTATTACAGCACAACATACAACGTCTTATCATATTCTCATCAACAGTATGTTTAAAGTAAAATGGTTGAATTATAGTCATAATTCATATTTGATTGTTTTACCACAGGAAAGGTGTGCATTAGGTATTTGGGACATCACATGATGTGAACAAATGTGTTTTTTTTTTCTTCTGACCATATTTCTATTTTGCTGAAACGAGGAGTGCTTAATGGCCTTTCATGATGGCCTAATGGCCTTTTTAACTAATCTAATGTTCAGTCTGTTTCCTTTCAAGAATTTGTATTACGATTTGTGCTAACTAAAAGTAAAGACATTAAAACGTCTTTAAAAAAA
>JAHKKF010474306.1:0-14846 GCA_019740295.1 Labeo calbasu
TACCGCGTACAGTGTGTCGGAAAACGAAACGCCCATTGCCATAACTGACTGACAGCCCTGGAGACTTGTCAATACATAGAAAAGATGGCATCGATTTTGCCAAAAGTTCATTTGAACAACTCATTTGAACTTTGTCCACGACGTGTGCGCTCCACTGCGCGTCCGCTTTGGTCGAGGCCGAAACAAGCCATCCACGCAGGGCGGAAGGCATTGAAATGAATGGGTTTCATAGCACAGCGCTTTCCACATTCGGTGTGCCATTGTGCGCCATCCTTTATCATTACTCCAACTAATGAGACAGACAGACAGTCAAGCTGCATCAATCACAAATTGTCAGACTACAGTGGGTCCACAGCTGAACAACAGAACTACAGAAGCGTGATTTACCCGGTTAGCAAGACATGTGCAGGGTTTACACAACATAACATACACAACTACGTATTTTGAAAGATCGCCAGAAAATACAATCTTTGTAGATTCATCATCTTTTGGAAGTGAATATAAAACAATTTTACTCACAGCGTAGGACACAGCGTATTCCGTATAATGTACGTGTAAATTTCCATGTGACGTAAACCACATGGAAATTTGACTGTTTGTGGGCGGGCAAGTTGTTCGCGATGTAGAACGTGGGCAGACATTATGCAAATGTGTTACTTCGTGACGTGTGGCCGTAACAGAAAAAGATTTGAAATCCTGACGACTCGTTTATGGCAAATGTGAGCCGACTCTTTTTTTTGATAGACAATAACTTTAATTTGTGCACTGTCGGCTTCACTTTGCAGATAGTTTATGTTCACATACAGCTACATGACACACTGCATAAAAGGACATATTTGAAAAGGCATAATAGGGGCACTTTAAGCAGAGTATCTGAGGCATGAGCTGTAAAGGCACAGCCCTGTTCTGAAAAAGGGTGCGGGTACAGCAGCTCATTTGCATTTAAAGAGACGTGTTTCTGTTTTCACTCAAAATAGGCATTTTCAAAATGATATAATAAATGATCTGTGGGGTATTTTGAGCTGAAACTTCAGAGGCATATTCTGGGGACACCTGCGACTTATGTTACATATTGTAAAAAGGGGCATAATAGGTCTCCTTTAATATGTACATTCACGTTAAACAAGTGTATGTGTATATTCACACAAACTTCTATGGATAAATAACTACCAATACCGTTACTGGTTAGGAAATATTGTGAGCTGGTTAAATGTTTTTGAGAAACACAAAAAGACCCCCTTAGGCTTTCTTTTCATCTTGTGCCATTCACAAAGCTTAACCCTTTCTAGAAATTTCCACGCCGTCTCCCACTCCCCACTGTCATTATTTGAAATCCCGCTAGGATAGTCATGGATGCGCCCACATGCTCTGCCAGAAGTGGGTGATATCTATAAATACCCCTCTCACACTGGTTGCATGCTCCCATGGGGCACTGGTTTAATAAGGCCAGGCAGGCATTTGCATAAACACGTTTCCTGCGCCAGTCACACTTTTCTCTGATTGGGCGATTTACCTTTCATGCTTGTAGGCATGAAGGTATAAAGTGTATTCATATGTAAGCTTTTTGTGTGGATGTGCTGTTCTCTGTGTGAATATGCTCCAGCTCAAGCTATTGTGCAGTTATTTAAAGAGCAGTTTCAAGGAGAAACCAAACGTCACTCTGTTGCCGAGCAGTGCGGCTCTTTGCTTGTCACAAAGCATTAAGAAGGAAACGTGGCTGGACTGATCAGAACTGAGGATGTTTGTGTGGGAGAAAAAATACATTTGACCACATCACTGTCCCTCACACCATATTATCACAAGGAATTTGCTTTACAGCCACTATTAGTTGGGAGAAATACATTTACCGTAGGAAAAAAAAAGTATGTGAACCTTTTGTTAAATGTACATTTTTTTGTGGCCGTTTCAAGGTGAAATTACATTCAATTCAGGTTGTGAACTGAATATAATTATATATTTTAATGTATATTTGATTATATTTTTGCATAAGTATTTTCATATTTTTTGTTTAATATATTTTTAATGTTACGTGTAAATGTCGTATTATCACATGTAATAATTGAGATTATTTATTACTATTGAATAATCAATAATAACCTTTAACTTTAGGTCATAACCTTCCCTTGCAGCAAACCACAGGAACTCAGTGATACTGACACTGTCATAAATGCTACCCACAACCCCCCTCTCTGACATGATCATAATCTACACCTGCTACTAAAGAAAAACATGTCTCATAAATAGTGCACAGTTTGAGAAAAGAGGAAATGGAAGTGTGAAAGTATGTGTGTCTTTTCACAGAAATGTTCAGCTTTCTCAAGTGGTTTTTTTTTCCTCCTTCAGCCAGACGCGACAACCGTCGCGAACTCTCGCTGTGACAGGTACCAGCCTGTTGCTGGGCGATGGGCTTTGGCCATCACCATGGGAACCCTCTGAAGGCCACCGGGTGGGAGGGCTCTATAGCGATGCATTTCTATTGCGTCTCCTCTCCCTCCCGTCTTTCCATTTGAACTCTTTTGTACAGAACTGCCTGCACCTTCTTATTCAGTACTGATTATTCGATGACTCAGTGCGCTGCGTGCTGTGTGATAGAAGCATGGAAGTGGGAGGATTGTGCATGCGCTCTATCTGAAAAGGATCTTTGTTGCTTTGTCATAGAAAAAAAACAGCACCGTTTTCCTCTATGACAGACATAATGGCATTTGTACGCAGTGTACGGTAACTTAGGTGAGATAATTAGCAAGTATTAAGGTCCTTTCGCATGACTCGCATCGGAGTTGCTCAGTGCATTAGACTCTGTGGAGCGAAACATCAGCTGCTGTGGTACCTTAAGCATTGCAATGCACTATTCAAAGTTCAAACTGTTTAACTTTGACCTTTCAAATGCAGCAAAAATGCCAGGTTCTGTTATGAAACTCTAGATGGTGCAGGTTGATGGGTTGTAAAGGCAAAACTACTTGGCATAAGCTGATTGGTTCATGTTGCATACACAGCCAATGAGCTTGCTGCTTACATTTAAATGGCTGGTTAGCATCCACTAGAGCATTTCACAGTATGCTTTCAGAGTTCCTCTGAAACCCTCCACCTCCCCAGCTCCACCTGTATAGTACTTCTGCGGGTTATTATATATGCTACTTGTGCAGCAGTAGTATGTCTTAAGTACTCAAAGCACTGTATCAGCATATGTATTGACAGTAGCAAGTTCCTGTACTTGCTTTGCAGCAGCAATAATCTACAACAACAGCAATAACCAACATCAGCAGCAATTCAGCAGCATAGCAAATCTGTTCCGCCCTTGACTAAAGATTTTTCTGGTTGACTAGTAGTCGTTCATTTTATGCATTAGTTGACTATTAGTCGCATGTTTATTAAAAAAACATGTAAATCATAATAATGAGCCTTTAATTGCTTACCTAGCTTAATAAGCGCTCAAGTGCACGCAAAAAAAGCTTGCCACAGCGCACCAACAGATATAATTATTACGAATGTGTCAGGGAAAAACAGCAAGGAGACTGCATTAATGTTTGAATAATTTATTGGTAAATTCGTGCTTTCTTTGTTTTCATCTTATTAATTCGGCGACACTGACTCGTCATCTTCGCGTTAGTGATGCGCCTGTATGCATGTTTTTTTTTTTTATATATATATATATAATATTTGTTTTCTATTTGAATTGGTTCATTTAAAAGTAGACATTTCACTTTCTCTATATGAAGAGTTCAGGTGCAGAAGCCCCTAAATCCATCTGATGTATTTCTTTAAAATGAGCATTTCTTTCTGGTTACTTTGTATAGGTTTCTATGTAAGTACTGGTACTTCTGATTGGGCTGAGGCTGGAATTTAGCAAGTTTGAGGTAAAAGTATTTGATGGACATATAGTATGTGTCAGAAGCATTCACTCAGTATCATTATCTCATTTAGATGGCTTTTAGCTTGTTTTGCATCTGAACTCATATATTCATATATTTTTCATGTCTGTGAGTTTCAAAGTTTTGCACTCAGGTTCAGAGACCAAGATTGCAGAAAGCGCGTCCTGTTTGCTTTAATTATTTTACAAAAGCGCAACATTTTGTTGTTATTGTGAGTGCAAATATTTATAGAGTCTTCACAGTTTTGAAAGATGTATCACTCTTATCTGTATGACCAAAAATGATGGAGTATTTTAAGTGCAACTGACCGCATCGGCGCCTCCATCTGTCATGCAGTGAGCGCGCTACTGTTCAGCTTCCACATTCCACACATACACTTGAATAGCGCACATTTTTCTAGGTTAACATTAGATTGAGCTGCCATGTAAAGTTGCTACTACTTACATCTGTCAGATGAAAAGTATTTGAGGTCGATGAATGATGAATGAGTGCTTGAATGTCCTGCCTGATATGTTGTATTAACCGTTACTTTGGCACTTTCTGTGGATTTTTATTTCTGTGACTAAGCGACTAGTAAAATTTTGGTCGACCAAACCTCTTCCCATCAACTAACGGTTAGTTGACTATAGGGCTGTAGCTATCGATTATTTTAGTAATCGAGTATTCTACCAATTATTCTATTGATTAATCGAGTAATCGTATAGTCATTTTTCAGAAGTCATTTTTCTTTATTAAAGAGCAATACTAAATATACAAGAGAAAATAAGATAGGCTTAAAATAAACAACTAATTTGTTTCTTTTTTAGAAAAAGTAATATTTTTATTGCTGAAATTGCATACATTTATAACCATGAAATCTAAAGCCATTTTGCTCAAAGACGCAAATCGGTGCTGTGGCTGTTTGGAATAGTTATTTGTTGGTGAAATAGAGCAAAAACAGGCAATATGCTGTCTAAAATGTAAGTCTCTTAATATTAACTTCTTGTTTATTGATGTTCTGTTGCATAAAATCAGTAACGTTATCACATTTGTAACTTTCTAACTTTCTGTGTGTCACAGAGAGAGAATGAGACAATCAGCATAAATGGCACTTAGTCTTTCACAAAACATAGCTAACTTGGGGACATCATAACTAACCACCATTGATTTACGGTCTTAAATATGTCCAGCGGGTATTGGTTTGTGCGTCAGTAATAATGGTCCGTGGGGAAACACAGTGTTCCTGGGGTAGTTACAGTAAATTGACTCACTAAACAAAGCCTCGAGGCAAATAATATTTTTTTTGTATTCGAGTTAGTTAATCGAGTTACTCGAGGAATCGTTTCAGCCCTAGTTGCAGCCCAACCGACAAGACCAAATACATGAACATTGTCATATCCATTACCATGTTAAAATCTTCCGAGAGTTGTCATGATGGAAATGATTTTTGGCATTATATATAAAGTGGCAGGTTCAACTTTACAAGATTAAAAGAAACTTTAATAAAACTTAAGGGAAAACATGGAAATATTAAGGAATTTAAACAGGTATATTTTTAACCTTTTGAAAAAACTACCCTTGGCAGGTTTGTTGTGTTAGTTGCTCTCTCAGCTTGGTCAGACTGGTCTTTTAGCTGGTTTTAAAGAGTTTTTAAGTGCTTTCAGTTAGTCAGGCTGGAATGCCCAACTAAACACCAGTTTGGCCTCACTGGAAGACTAGTTGAAATCAGCTAAGACCAACAAATCAGCAGGACAGGCTCGGAGAAGTCATGGAAATCCTAAATGTAAATGATTTTGGTAGTGCATGTAAAAATAAATTGAATATATAGCCATTTTTATTGCATAGGCAAAGAAAAAATTAATAGCATGTTTAGGCACTGGCACATTAGTGATGGAGTTTCTAGAGAGGTGTGTGTGAATCACACTTTAAATTACTGGAGAGTATTCAGTTGTCAAACAGACTGCTGTTATGTCAGAGTTTAATCTACGGCTTTTACTGTGTAACACTGTTTCCTGTGAACTGCTCTGTGGGGCTTTTTTTCTTGGTTTCCCAAACACCTGCATTTGTCTGAAGAAACTGTGAACTTCTTGCTTGACAAGTTCAGCCAATCCCAACTCACCACTTCCTCCTCTAACGAAGCTTCAGTTCACTTTGTCACACTTGAAGATGTAACCACATACTCAGCATGTAATACATTATTTAAAGTATGTGTAAAGCAATATTAACTGTGTTCTGAGTTTGTCACACCACAGAAAAATGTGTTGTTAACCACACAGCCAAATTTGAATTATTAAAAAAAATACATGATTTCAAAATGGTGAAAAACTATTTGACGATCTTACTCCACCATTCAGTACTACATATTTTGCAGTCTTTGTAATGTTTTTAAACAATACATTTCTAACATTTATAATGTGCTTAGAAACAATTCTCTGAATTGCCTTTACACAGACTTTAAGAATAAACCTGTCTGTATTTGTTATGTCTGCATTTGTTGAGCGCTAATCTGAATATTTGGGAGATTAGCCTTTGGTTTCTATAGCCTTTTTCTCACTCATTTTATGTGATAGGACATGACGGTTTTAAAGATCTCTTGAAGATCTCTTCTCTGCAACCACAAGCTGAGCTCTTTTTCAGTCTGCTAGTTTATAACCAGTATCGAGGCTGATTTGCAAACCACTGCAGGGGGTGAACTGCAAAATGTCTCACTTTGTACAAAAAGACGCATGTTTGTTGAAAAAGAAAACCACTTATCTTCAGCATATACAATATAGGTATGTAGTCATAAAATTTGATATAGATTCTGGTAAAAACGATCTCTAGTAGTGAAGGTCAGTATGGTTGTAATCTTCTGTGATGTCCACAAAAGAACATTAGTTGTTTGTGATCAGTGTGTTTTGATCAAATTTAGACTGGTTGGCTTTGCTGTTTTGCCTTTGACGTTTATGAATAGACAGAGTTCCTGTGCTCTCACTTTTCATTTTAATGAGGGTCCAGTGATGAACAAAGCGCTTTAAATGATCACATCTGCTTTGAAGAGTGGGGGACGTGATCAGAGAAACCCACACCTGCACACTGTGTGTGTGGGTGGCTCAAATTTTGCCTACATATTGGGATCAGCTACAAAACTGACAGGTTGTTTGTATGACACTGTGTAGTGTATATATATATAACATATATAACATGATTTTATTTGCGTCTGTCGCTTTTTGTTTTTCCTGTCTTTGGATCTCTGTTTGGACAGGCACCCATATGTTGGGCTTAATTTCATCTACCGGCTTTCATTGTTTGTTTTTGTTTGTATGCTGCACATTGTGTCCCATCTGTATAAGTTGACAGGGGATTATAATACAAATGAATTATACTGTGTCTGTTCTCTTTATTATGAGTGAATCTGTGTTTTGTCGCAAGGGCCAGCGATACAGGGGTGACATTGTCATCAGACTATTCAGATGAGTCTACAAAAGCCCCTTCACACCTGCACCTACTCTGCATTTCACAGCCCTCTTCTGTTGTACCTTTATTTGTTGAATGGAGCTTCACAGACGTGAGCACATCATATTGTTCTCTGTGCTGCCGCTTTAGATGGTGCTGTAAATTGTTAGTGGTCATGAGATGCACCAGGATGTCTCATCGGACTGTTTCTGAATGCTAGAAAATGTATTATGTAAGAAGGATGCATTGAGCATGAAACAGGGCTTTTTTGAAAAGGATAGTTCACTCAAAAATATGATTTCTTTCTTTTTCAGTTGAGGTTTTTGAGGAAGACATTCCAGGATTTTTCTCCAAATAGTGGACTTCAATAGGGGATTAATGGGTTGAAGGTCCAAATTGCAGTTTCAGTGTAGCTTCAAAGGGCTCTGCACGATCCCAGCCGAGGAATAAGGGTCTTGTGTAGCGAAACGTTCCGTCGTTTAAAAAAAAAATTCTATACTTTTTAACCACAAATGCTCGTCTTGCGCTAGCTCAGTGTCGATGACTTCACGCATTATGTAATCACGTTGGTGACATAGCAGAAGTACTGACCCAAGTGCAAAGAAAGTCCAACGCCCTTTACAAAACAACTGTTCGTTTCACTAGATATGACCCTTATTCCTCGGCTGGGATCGTGTAGAGCCCTTTGAAGCTGCATTGAAACTGTAATTTGGACCTTCAACCCATTGATCCCCATTGAAGTCCACTATATGGAGAAAAATCCTGGAATGTTTTCCTCAAAAACATTAATTTGTTTTCAACTGAAGAAAGAAAGACATGAACATCTTGGATGACATGGGGGTGAATAAATTATCTGGCAATTTTCACTCAGAAGTGGACTAATCCTTTAAGGACAGTCATCACTTGTAAATTTTGCCGGCAAATGCATGATGAAAGTGGACAGCTTGGTCCATAATTCATAGAGGCCCAGGATTTAGAGCTTGATTATATTTTGTATTTGATGTATGGATAGAAATGTCTTCCATCTTCTGTTTCCAAAAGCTTCCTCTGTGCTGTCAGGGATGCTTAATATGATTCATGTCGTAATAACTCATCATGTAGGTTTTGTGGTTTGCTCAGTGCTGTTTATATTGCCTAATGGGTTGCTAAGCGTTGGTTGTTTGGTTGTTTCACAAGCGGTCTGGTGAAAAATGCAAAGAAAATGGATCCACTAGATGATGCACAGAATTGGCCCATGCTGTGTGATTCAGTTGAGCAATAGTAGTTTTGTCACACTTTTGAAGAAACTAGCCTATTGTTTTCAAGCAAATATCAAGTAATGAAGTAATGTGTAATTAAACAGCAATAATATATATATATATATATATATATATATATATATATATACTGTATATATATATATATTTATTATTATTATTATTATTATTAAGTGAAATATTGGTAATATTGGCACACTGCTGTTCAAAAGTTTGGGGTCAGTAAAATTTTAATTAATTTTTATTTGTATTTATTTATTTGTTCATTCATTAATTCAGCAAGGGTACATTAAATTGGTCATTCATAACTTACTTTTATTAAAACATTTATATTGTTACAAAAGATTTCCACCTTAAGTAAATGTTGTTCTTTTGGGCTTTCTATTCATCGAAGAATCCTGAAAAAAATATCTAATTGTTTCCACAAATATATTAAGCAGCACAATCTGACACTGAAGACTGGAGTAAAATAGAAAAACAAAACAGAAAATTATTATTATTAGAATAGAAAAACACTTTTAACCTGCAGAGCGTGTAATTACAGCATCCACTAGCAGAGACTTGATACTATTATTATAACAGGCTTTGCCAAACTTTGCCCTCTTTCCAAACACTTATTGTAATTTTTTGTTTTAATATTAACATGTAGCCTGACTCTCCTTCTCTCTCTTGCTTCAACCACCTACTCCCTCTTTTATTACATCACACCGAGAGCCTCATCCTCACCTCTGCTTCCCTACACGGTGTGCTCTAGGATGTGAGGGCAGCCTCTGTAACTTCACTGTGACCTCTTCTCATTGCATATTCCTCTACTGTAAGAGTATGTAACTCAGTCCCGTGGGCTTTGTGTGTGCTGCATATGCGCACCGGGACCTCTCTGTACGGCCAGGCCACAGGCCGTATGGAAGCTGCTCTCTTTTTGTGTGAGTGTCAACGCCGCCATGAGCTATATTCAGAGGGAGAATATTAAAACAGCTTCTTATGAATAGAAAGTCATAAAAGAGCCCCTGCTTAATTAATAATGGATGAATCACTTGGGGGGAGGCGAACAGGAAGGCTATTCTGGTGTGCCAGTGTTTCAGCTGACTGGCAGTGCTCTGCTGACCCGGTGCTCCAGTGTCGCTCAGGTGTCATCCTGCAACATGTAATCTTATGCTATTAAACATGTTATTTTGCATTGTAATATTACATTAATAATTAATATCATGTTAAAGGGATAGTGCACCCAAAAATGAAAATTCTGTGTATGCAGAGTTAGAAAGCTCTCAGATTTCATCAAAAATATCTTCATTTGTGTTCTGAGGATAAACGAATATGTTGGAATGACATGAGGACGAGTAATTAATAACAGAATTTTTATTTTTGGGTGAACCATACCTAAAAAAGAAAATCTATATATGATTTTATTCTATATTAAACATTTTTATGAACTAAACAATATTAACATTATATTTATATATCAAAGAACACAGAAAAATCTCACTGCTCTTTATTTATTTATTTTATGAAGACATAAAAACAGTAATAATCTGAAATATTTTTACATTTTAAAATCACATTTATTTTTTAAAAAATATATTTTAAAATGTCATTTTTTTTCTTGTGATGGTAAAGCTAGTATTTCAGCCATTACTCCAGTCAAGATACTTCAAGAAATCATTCTAATATGCTGATTTGGTGAGCAATAAACATTCATTATTATTATTATTAGTGTTGAAAAGAGCTGCTTAGTATTTTTGTGGAAACTGTGAAATAGTTTTTAAAAATAATTATTTGTGACCCTGGACCACAAATCCAGTCTTAAGTAACACAAGTATATTTGTAGCGATCAATTTTCCTTTTATGCCAAAAATCATTAGGATATTAACTAAAGATCATGTTCCATGAAGATATTTTGTAAATATTATATTATATATACGTATTAGCAATATGTATATAATTGTAACAAATTTAAAGGCAAATTTCTCAATATTTAGATTTTTTTGCACCCACAGATTCCAGATTTTCAAATAGTTGTATATCGGCTAAATATTGTCCTATCCTAACAAACCATACATCAGTGGAAAGCTTTTTTTTCAGCTTTCAGATGATGAAAAATATGGACCCTTATGACTGGGTCACATTTGATATATAGATGGAAAGTTTAAAGAAAAGATTAAAATAACAATTTAATTAAAAATAGATTTTTTTTAATAATGTAAAACTTTCAAAACATAATACTGAAATCTTACCTTTAAATAATGGTTGTGGGTGTGTGGGTGTGTGTACCTGGTATTTATCATGTTATGGGGACCAAATGTCCCCACAAGGATAGTAATACCAGTAAATTTTGACCTTGTGGGAACATTTTTTAGGTCCCCATGAGGAAACAGGCTTATAGTTTTTTTTTTGTTTTGAGAAAGTAAATGTGTGCACAGTCTCCTGTGAGGGCTAGGCTTAGGTGTAGGGCGATAGAAAATACGGGTTGTACAGTATAAAAACCATTACGCCTATGGAATGTCCCCATAAAACATGGAAACAACACGTGTGTGTGTGTGTGTGTGTATGTGTATACATTATATAATACAGTATTTCATATTGCACATTTGTACTGTGAATGTACTGTACATGTGTTCTGCTGTAGCAATCATCTGCTTTAAAACTTTCTGATTTCTAATGTTTCCCTTTTTTTTAAGCAGTAGCAAACAGATTAAAATTTAAATATTGTAAGCGATAAGCTGACTTTCCTTACTCACTTCTCCTTACCATGTAAAATACCTGTTTGATTCCTCTGTGACCTGGAATACACCCAACTAATTTCCCTTCTGAAATGTACTTCCTCTTTAAGAACTTTTGCACCATGCATTTGTGTTATTGCATACATGAATTCCCAGTTTATTTTTGGTAATGCTTATTTATGGCTAACGTGGCTGACTGCTCTCTTTTTTGTGTCTCTCTGAAGGACCCGCGCAGTAAGCACAAGTTCAAGGTCCACACGTACTCCAGCCCCACCTTCTGTGACCACTGCGGCTCTCTGCTGTACGGACTCATCCACCAGGGCATGAGATGTGACCGTGGGTATCTCACACTTTCTTCAATATCCACTCAGGCGCACAATAACACATAATCAACCAAGTAGAATACTTCTTTGCTTTTGAAAGAAGTTTTTACATGTTTTCATAGTCCAAAGCTGATACCAGGATGCAAATTCTTTTTGTGGTATGGATGTTGTAGGGTTAGCTGGATATCAAATGTAGGATTTGGTCTGATAGCAGCCCCTAGTGCAGGATCTTAAAGTTCACCCAAAAATGAAAATTCTGTCATTAATTACTTACCCTCGTTTCGTTCCAAACCCATGAGACCTTTGTTCATATTTAGAACACAAATTAAGATATTTTTGATTAAATCCAAGAGCTTTCTGACCTTGCATAGATAGCAACGCAGCATGTTTAAGACCCAGAAAGGCAGTAAGGACATCGTTAAAAAAGTCCATGTGACATCAGTTGTTCAACCGTAATGTTATGAAGCTGCTACAAAGAAAAAAATAACGAAATGAGGGTAATTAATGAGTAATTAATGACAGAATTTTCATTTTTGGGTAAATTATCTCTTTAACCCTTTAATTACCCCTTTAACATATAGGTTTTGACCCCAATTCCATTCTGTAAAATACATTTTTTGTATGTTTTTAGCATTTTAATTAAGATAGATTTGCATTTTGTTACAGGAATATTAACTAAACTAATTAAAATTGATGCGAAATCTGTCATTTGTCAGAACAGGTACAGTTTAAATAAAGTGGGATGATAGAATTACCAGCTAAAACATATGTACTGAAATATTATAGAAAACAACAAAAAGTTATAAATTATTATGTACAGATGGAAACAGATAAACTACAAAAAACTGACATCAGTAAGATTTTTTTTTAATTAAAAAAAAAGTTGTTCAGCAAGGATGTATTAATTTGATCAAAAGTAACAAATGCTGTTTTTTTTTTATTTTATTCATCATAGTATCCTGGAAAAAAACTGTTTTCAACATTGATAATAATGTTTCTTGAGCAAATTAGCATATTGAAATGATTTCTGAAGGATCATGTGACACTAGTGGCTGTTCAAAATTCAGCTTTACCATCACATGAATAAATTACTATACACTGTCGAATATATGTAATATAGAAAATAATACTTTAAAATAGTTTTTACTGTATTTTTGATCATATGTAACCCTAGACCACAAAACCAGTCATAAGGGTTTTTAAAAATAATTGAATAAATAAGCTTTTCATTGATGATTGTTTGTTATGATAGGACAATATTTGGCTGAGATACAGCTATTTGAAAATCTGTAATCTGAGAGTGCAAAAAAATCAAAATATTGAGAAAATCGCCTTTAAAGGTGTCCAAATGAAGTTCTTAGCAATGCATATTACTAATAAACAATTAAGTTTCGATATATTTACAGTAGGAAATTTACAAAATATCTTCATTGAACTTGATCTTTACTTAATATCCTAATGATTTTTGGCGTAAAAAAGAAAAAAGTGATACTTTTGACCCATACAATGTATTGTTGGCTATTGCTACAAATATACCCGTGCTACTTAAGACTGGTTTTGTGGTCCATGGTCACATATAAAATGCAGTCTTAGTGAGCTTAAGAGACTTCTTTCAAACACATTAACCAATCTTAGCGACTCAAGACTTTTGAATGGTAGTATAGGCAGCATGAACTTTCCTTTGTTTCCCAGTCACACATGCTCTGCATCTATTATAATATACACATTATTACAGGAAGGATAATTGATTATTAGGTTCCATAATAAATGCATTCAGCTTTTTCATGCTTAAATCATGCATTGATGAATTTTGTTACAATATTAGTTACAAAAAAGGTTAAAAAGCCCACCAAGGCTACGTTTATATAATCAAAAATACAGTTTTGTAAAATATATTTCTATCCTGTCAAGTTTGATCAATTTAATGCATCTTTTCTGAATGAAATTAAGTGTATCTATATAAAAAGTGTCTCTAAATGTGCTTTCTGGGATTGACACCATTAACTTAACATAAGCATGCACATTGTACGTCACACTGCTTGGACTGCCGAATTGTGCTGAATAGCAGCGCATTGTTAGAATTCAAAATGTGCGAAATGTCACTGTGTTACTGCTATTCAATGTTTTCTGATACCATTTGTACTGTATACCGTGCAACCCTAGTATAATGGTTGGGTGATCCGTGTGTATTACGTATCCCTGCGAGGCGAATATCCTGAGAACATAACCAGGCTGTATGAAGTCCCGCTCACAAAACACCTGACTGAAAAGAGATTTTCCATCTCACGTTAGCCAGCCACTTATCCAGTGTCCAATACATAAAACATTCAAAATGCTTCACTCACTTAGCAGCTGTCCAAGCCTCCGGGGCACAGATATTCACCGCCACATACCTGATTGTTGGCTAACAAATATTCATTGATATAACAGCAAAACATCCAGCAGCTCTTTACTCTTATTAACGTATGACAGGCACGTAGGCAAGTGAGTGTAAAAGACGACGCGCTCAGCATCTTCACCTGAGACCTGACACAAAGTTGTTGTGGTTGCAGACAGGGAGAGCTATAATTACCTTTGTTTAGTTTCCAATGTGTGCGTCGTCTTCTCCGGGGCCCGCTACACTGTTTACACTCCAGCTATGGCTTGCGCTCCGTCACACTTCTGACTGAACTGTGGTGAAGTGCTGCAGCGCATGAGGGATTATAGTGTGTGTGAGTGTGTTCTTGTGTGTTTGCTTGTTTCACAGTCATTTTCAGAAGTAGTCTGAATGCCAGAGTGCCTGTTTGGCCGTTTGATATGTAAACTTATGTTGAGTCCGGCTGCTTCTCTTTAGCCTGTGGCCTCCATCACAACAAAAGCATCATAACTGTGATTAGCATCTTCACTACTGCTTTGTTCTTCAGCCCCTACTGACCCGGCTGTGAAGATTAGTTTAGAGTAGTCAACCAGCCTATTTATTTCTGATGGAGTTGGATGGCCTCGCTTGTTAAGAAGTATACCAGCGTCCAAAACACACATGCTAGGGATGTTTTTAGCAGGGGAGTACAACCTGAGGAGTTTGTTCCTGGTCAGATCATACATACCTTAGAAAATACTGTTACTTTGTTTCAAAATCTAGTGAATAAACTCCCTGTCTACTATATACATAGGCAGGTTCCTTTTAGAACGGCAACTGAAATATATACAGTTGAGGTCAAAAGTTTACATACACTTATTTTACCAAAATAAGAGGGATCATACAAAATGCATGTTATTTTTTATTTAGTA
>JAHKKF010474307.1:0-15646 GCA_019740295.1 Labeo calbasu
TGTTGTTGCGAACTGCAAATCAAGTGGGAAAAGACAATATACAGCTAGTATACGCACCTCTTTGAGTTTTGAAACCAGCGGAGACGGCAGCACAGAATGAAGTCGCACATTCCAGCTTCCTGCGTTTTTGCCGCTGCTTTAGAAGACCAAATATAATCAAACGCGACGGCAACGTTGTCATATCACGAGACAGCATCTATATTGCAAACTGTAATGCTGTTATTGTTGATTTTAGCGTTGGCATAACAACGCAACGGCATTGCCATAGAAACCAACGCACATTCCGTAAAACGAAAGAGCGCTTATGGACACACAAATCGGATTTGAACAGTTGCGATATGACTGTGTGGACAATCAGTTATTCAAATTCGATTCCATCTAGATATGGACAAAAACGGATTTGGGCTGACAGTCTGAACGAGGCTTTAGTTCCGTACGTGTCACCACAGTTCTGATTTGAAATGGCCATTGAGTAGCGCTATAATTCTAATGCTCCATGACGTTTAAAATAACGTACCATCTGCACTACACCTAAACCTACCCGATAGAATGAACCAAAGTGAATGTGACATAAAAACACAGTTGCAAGCATGCCGTTTTAACTTACTTTGCGATCTCTCATCTTTTAGCTCTTTCATTGCGAGTCATGTTTTTGACGGGATTCATACCCAAGAATTCCACATCCTAACCCTGGTGAAAAAAACAGCATATGCTGGTAGGTATGTTTTGATGCTGGTTCGGTATGTTTTGATGCTGGTTTAAGCTGGTCCTTTGCTGGTTTATGCTGGTCCTTGTCCAGCAACATGACCAGCATAAACCAGCAAAGGACCAGCTTAAACCAGCATCAAAACATGCCTAACCAGCATCCCAGCATCAAAACATGGCTACCAGCATATGCTGTTTTTTTCACCAGGGAAGTCCAATTCTGTGCCGGCTGAGCTACCGAGCAAGCTTGTTACGTCCGGAAAGCGAAAAATGTGGAGCTGTAATCATAACGGACCATTCACACAGAATGCATTTTTGCGTCAAAAAACACTCAGGAATGGTTTTTACAAAAGCATAGCATAGAACGCAAGGGTCTCGAGACACGCTTTCGAGACGTGATGCAATAATGACAATAACGGAAATAACAGAAATAGGCAAACAGCAGAATTCCTTTTTTTAAGTAACAGCACTCAACTACTTAAAAATAAGGTGCTTTAAAAGGTTCTTCACAGCGATGTCATAGAAAAAACATTTTTGGTTCCACAAAGAACCATTCAGTCAAAGGTTATTTAAAGGACCATCTCTTTCTTACCTTTTTATTATCTGAAGAACCTTCCTTTGCCACAAAGAACCTTTTGTGAAACAGAAAGGTTCTTCAGATGTTAAAGGTTCTTTTATGGAACCATTTAAACAAAAAAGATTTTTCTATGGCATCGTGAAGCACCTTTATTTTTAAGAGTGAAGTTGTGATAATTGCTTGAAGACACAGCCACTATGAACGCCTCCTCCGCTGTGTTGCTGTCAAATAAAACAGTGTCAAGCTAACTTACTACTGTAAACAAAAGCTTGCAACACTTGCCCTGCCTCTGAGTTTTTCTGATTGTGCCACTGTTTTGGAACTGACATTGATGAGTGACACTGCGTGTAAAAGTTCTTTTAACTTGACACCACGTCTTAAAAATGCAGCGCTCATGTGCGAGGCGCTGCAAAAGCGTCCATTAAGCATGTTTACATAGAAAACAATGGAAAAGTAGCACATTGGAATGGAAAAATGCGTTCTGTGTGAATGCCCCCTAATTGTGTACTAAAACGATTACAAGTGCTCGCTGTTTGCCTCTAGTGTTCATTTCTGTTGGAAACTGCAGTGATATGTACTTATTGGTATGTATTTTGCGTCTTGCGAAAAAGTTCCCAGAATTACGTTTTCGTCATAAGACCAAGTAGCCCAATGTATGACACTTCTTCCTCCACCTTTCAATGACTTCTTTACACACTCTGGGTTAAGTCTTTCCCCAGTCTGACACCAAACATAATGTTTCCCATCAGACCCAACTAAACAAAACTTGCTCTTATCACTAAAGTGAATTTTGAACCAGGTCTCCTTTCTTCACATATGATGTTCCTCAGCAAAGGTGAGCTTAGCCTTTTGATTCTTTCTGCTGATGACAGGAAGTGGGCTTTCTGTTCGACTGCTCTTAAACGTTGAGACACTGTATGCCGAGACAGATCCTTACCCTGTTCAGCGCTGAACTGGCAAGCAATTCCAGCTGCAGTGCTGAACCGATTCCTCATTGAGAGTATCCTGTCCTTTCATGCATTTTTCTTTCTTGGGGGACTTGAATAAGTTAGTGACATTGTAAAGATGCAATATTCTAGAAATCACAGATTTGGAATGACCAACTTCTCTGGCTATGGCTGGCCTTCATCTGGACAACCTGCTGTCAGAGGGTTTCAGTCACTTCAGAACGGCTCACCATCTTGCAGTAAGGGAAAACGGTAAAGTTAGGCTGCCAGTTAAACAGGGTTTGTCAGATAATTAAGGAAATTAGCACCAGGTGCCAGATTAACACCAGTAACCTGGAGGTATCTGTAAGGTTTCTCTAATTTTGATCTTTCAAATATCTCATTAAAGTTTTTTATACTGTGCTTCAGAATATATTTAACTCATGAAATATGCTTAAAAACACACTTTTATTTCTGTTAGGATAATTTCAAATAAGCAGTGACCTCAAAATTTAGGGAATTGTAGGTTGTTCTCTAATTTTGATCTCCACTGTAGATAGATAGATTAAAAATGTATTATAAACTTATTAAAAAAGATGTTGGCTTGCCTTGCATATCCCTTAAAGTTGTTCCATGCTAACAGCCTGAAATGAGACAATCAGTATTTCTTCTCAGGCAGGTAATTTTGTGGACAGTCAACTCCTTAATCGCTGCTGCTCTTAGCAGATTTAAGAATAATTTGACGCAATCTATTTTAATCGATTTTCAAGCAATTTACAAAAGCTATTTATTTAAAGGTATTTAATATGTCAGTGTTTAAACATTTTATTAAGCTCATTAACATGCGTCAAGACACTTAGTATTAGGAATTGATTTGGGTTTGTGAAAACAAATAAATTCTGAATGATTAGATCTGTTCTTGTTTATTTTAAAATGTCTATCAGAGCATTTGGGAACAAACTCAAGATGAATTTAATGCCACCAATGCTTATAGCCTGTATTATGACCTTATATCAAGAAATCTAGCCCACCAGGAACACCCAATTTCATTACAAAGACTAAACACAGAAATTTAGAACAGACTGGGACTCTCAGGGTTGTATTTGGTTGGGTACACAAGTCTCATTTTGGTACCTGTAATCCTTTAGACAGTCCTATTAACAGAGAACATGCTGAGGCTGAGGGATCTCTTAAAAAGCAGTGCCAATCTGATTTTTCAAGAGAGTTTCCCATGACCAAGTGGCGTCTCCATTGGGCCTCAGTGATGGCGAGTGTATTCAGTATAATCAGTGCCATCAGCGGTGTATGACTCCTGGGGTTTATCTACTAGATAGAGATTTTGCAGCCGCTCCTTCACTGCCTGTGCGACTGAGGGAATAAAGCATCATTTCTGCTGAAGGTGGGCGACAAAGAATGATGGTAGGAGCATTTATCTGAAACTCAACATACACTAACTCACACCTAAACAAACACGCGCATTCGCATTCACATTGTCCCTTTGTGTACGAGATAGAGAATTATCGCGGTGTGCGTGTAGACAATAGGCCTTGAGCGAGTGTGTGTTTGTATTTCAGGACAGATTGTGGTTATGGATGACTGCTAGTCACAGACATAGCATGGACTCATGGGTAGATGCGCTGGAAACTTTCTCACGTTCTTTTTACTGATCCATCTAGGACAGCATTTTTAAAACAATGCAAAAGTTTGGTGTAAAACAGAATTGCTAACAAGATTATAAAAATAAAATAAAATAAAAATTATATACATGTAGCTGTTGTGTGCAGTACAAAATTATTTTCGTGTTTTGATTGTACTAATGAGTTTTAATCCTCCAAGAGATGTAATATCAAAGAGAAAATTGCTAATAATTGCACAGTTTTATGCAGCATAATTAGGTACAAGGGGGCAGAACTAATGTGGGAAAATAACCTGTAATTAATAATCATTTTAAAACTATTAAAACAAAACTGTTTAACAACTGAGATCTGACAACAAACACAGACATTATATAAATAATATTTAAATAAATACATAATGCATTACAAGAGACCCTAAATGTACAAGCTAAATTTAAGACTAAATTAGCCTCCATAAACATGACTTTCTTTTGAATTCAGTTTCTTTTGAGCAGTGTGAAATAAAATATTGCAGATAATAAATATATTCTACAAAATATGAATCATTTTGGATATTTTTGGTTCTTAAACCACAAAAATAGGCCTATATATCACACATTTTGTCAAAGAATCTTTTTTATTTATTTATTATTATATCCACCTTAAATTTAATGTGTCTGATTTCCGTTGTCATCCACTTCCAGCAATTTTTAGGTGCACAAAACAACTCTTTTTGCTGCTTGGTATTGCAAACTGGTGTACCTTACCATATTATTTTAATGTATTATCTTAATTATGAACACACTAGTTTGTACTAGTACAAACAGCTTTACCATTTACTGCGATTTGTAATTGTCCTTATTATTTTCCAACAGCGGCTAATGAACCGGAAGTCTCGCACATTCCAGATAAACGGCTTACTTCCGCGTTGATAAGATACTTGTTTGCTTACTAAAAAAATGAGTAGTGTTGGTGGTTTTTAAACCACAGAAAATATTTTATTTAACACAACACTTACTGTACGTGTTTGATTGTTTTTGACAAAATATATTTAATTTTGGACATTCCTGGTTCTTAAACCACAACAAATGTTGCACTTTAACACAAACACTTTCTATGACAAAAGAAATGTTTGTTGCTTGCTTGCTTTATTTATTTATTTTCTACGAAAATATGAGTCAGATAGAACAGATGCTTCCGTGAGACAATACAACACTTTCCATAACAAATAAGTTTAAATTATTAATTAATTCATTCATAAATTAAACACAAGCATATCATGGTTCCTGCTGGAGTAATATAATCACTGCCTTACAGAAGCCACCACTGGCAAGCGTAAGGAGAGCGAACATCAGACGAATTTCTGTTTCAAACGAATTTTTGGGCTTTGTACGCCCTCTTGTGGATAAAACAGTTTTGGCGCTTTGTTTACGGTTGCCAAGCAACAAGATTCAAAGGAAAAACGGAAGTGTTGGCCATTGCTGGAAATGATTCGGTGGTCATACTAGGAAACATTAGCAAATATAAAATCTTTGATAACACTTTAGTAAATATGGCAAACACTAAAGAAAAGGACCCTGTGGACATAGTTCACCAGAATGCTATTCGTGTCGAGACAATAATGAAGGAGCTGAGGCACCAGAAGCTTTACACTGAGTTTAACATCAACCCCTACAAGAAACGTGAGTACAGAACTTAACTTGTATACAGTATGTTTGTCTATGTGTTTGGATAAATATGTAAAAAAGCCTCTTTGTTTTTGTCTGTTTTTTATCAGTGCACATTCTGACTGACAAGCCCATGACTAATATCACCTACAGAAAAGAAGAGGAGGACCGTAAGTATTTCCACTACGTTTGATCTTGCACAACTCTACCATAGTTTCTGGCAAAATACCATACTTACATCTACAAAATATGTTAAATCCATACGTTGAATGTTTTTAATTTTTAAATAGTTGTTTTGATGTTAGTGGTGGAGGTGGTAAAGTAATTAACCATATATACCATTAACTGTATTTACTGTTTGGGTGTCTGACTTTAATGGGTATGTAAATGTAATATATTGTACTATGTTAAGTGTAATGACAAAATGTTTTTGTACAGCTGCTTTCGTCCAGGCCATACACAGGGCCCACCTGGAGCCCACAAAAAAGTACTCTCACCCTCAGACGGAAGCACAAGAGATAGGATGGATATCTAGTCCTTTAGTAAGTACTTATTTTATTTATTTATTTATTCATGAAAAATAAATGAATGAATGACAAGGCTTACAATATGGGAGTCACTAAAATGTTTCAAATATTTAAAAATATTTAGATTTTATGCGAACATTTTAGATGCCATTTAGATTTAAATGTGACCCTGAACCACAAAACCAATTTTTTGGGAATTTTTTTAATTGGGATTTATACCTCATCTGAAAGCTGAATTAATAAGCTTTCTATTGACATATCGATTGTTAGGATAGTATAATATTTGGCCGAGATGCAAAATTGAAAATCTGGAATCTGAGGGTGCAAAAAAAATCAAAATATTGAGAAAATCGCAATTAAAGTTGTCCAAATAAAGTTCTAGCAATGTATATTATTAATCAAAAATTAAGTTTTGATATATTTACAGTATGAAATTTACAAAATATCTTTATGGAACATGATCTTTACTTAATGTCCTAATAATTTTTGGCACAAAAGAAAAATGTATAATTTTTATCCATACAGTGTATTGTTGGCTATTGCTACAAAGATACCCGTGCTTGGTACGAGTGGTTTTGTGGTCCAGGGTCACAAATATGTGTGTATTTATTAATTTATTTATTACCAGTTTACAATAAGGTTTGATTTATTAACTTTAGTTTACTACCTTAGTTAACATTAACTAACAATGAGTAATATTTCTAAAACATTTTATATTTTCTATTGAATAAAACATTTTTTGGTTTCTATTAATTTAGTTAAAAAAAAATCGAAAGTTGTATCCGTTAATATTATTTAATAGGCCTGAGAAAAAAAAAAAAAACTTTGTGCTTATTGTTAGATAATGTTAGTTAATGCATTAACTCAGATTAAATTATAAAACCTTATTGTAAAGTGTTACCTATATTAAACAATGCATGTAAAATCAAAAAATACATTTAAAATGCATATTTTGATGAATCTGCAAAATTAGACAGCTTTTGCTTCTCAATCTAACCAAAAACAAACTTTTGTTGTTGTTCTTGTTTTGTTATTTTTGCATTTTACTTTTGCACTCCTTAGAGGATTTGTTCCCATTTTATATATTATAGAATCCCAGATTATATGCATATACTTGACCATCACCATTGCAGTAAAAAAAAAGCAAAAAAGTAGGATGTCTTTCATAATTATCCTAATTATGTCTTTTGTGTAATATTTTTAGATTGTCTCAGATCGCCATGACAGAAGATTAAATTTTCCTCGGCAGAACTCTGAAATCACTAAATACATGGATGCTGCATGGCGTTTGAAGGAACAGACTCAAAATTTGGGATAATAGTTTAAGCCATATTTTCCTGATGCCATATAAACTAATGCAAATAAACAAGTCTGGATAGCGTCTGTGAGAATTGCAGAGTAGGCATTCTTTGTTATCACAAATAAACAGTAAATGTGCAAGTACAAATATATTTCAGAGAACACTCACTAATGCAGAGAAGTTAAGGTTGGGTTTGCACAGAGGCTGCAAGTCTCAAAATCCCATGAGCTGCCCACCTAGACAGTGTTTTTACCATCTTGCAAGGCAGGCCATTCGATTTTAAGACACAGCCGGGGTGTTTAGAATTTCAGTCGTGCATCTAGGGATATGTTAAAGTGGGTCAAATAGCCACCATTCATCACTATGAATGTGACTGTGCCCGTCCAGCAGAATCTCTGCATAGTAAGCAAAAGAGATTAGTTCATAACGAATCGATCTTAGATAATGTCAGATTATACAGAAATAGGATTCACACAGCTTGTTTTGCAAATGTGCCTTTTTCACGAGAAAAAAAAAATCCATATCTGTGACCATAATCCACTGGCGGTTTATTGGAACATATTACACATAATGTACAACTCAGGTCAAGATTTATTACATTACTTCCCCAAAAGAAATTCCCTTATATGAAGATACAGTAATATTGTCTCGATCTTATAGAAATGCACTGAATTACTTACTAAAATAAAATTAAATGAAGACTTAAAGAGACAGTTCAACCTTCAATGAAAATTCTGTCATAATTTACTTACTCTCATGTTGTTCCAAACCTGCATGAGTTTCTTTCGTCTGCTTGACTCAAAAGATGATATTTTGAAGAATGTAGGTTTCCAAACAGTTGCTGGTAGCCATTGACTTTTATAGTATTTTGTCTCATATTATTGAAACTAATGGCTACCAGCAACTGTTTTAGTCACCAACATTCTTCAAAATATCTTCTTTTGTGTTCAACAGAAGACAGAAACTCTTTGGAACAACATAGTGATGAGAAAATTGACACTTTTAAGTAAACTATCTCTTTAAAGTTTTGTAGGAATGGTAGGATGTATCCCTGGATAACCAAAAATGTACAATAAGAACACATCTCAAAGTAGTTTTTTTTATTTTTATTATTAGTAAAAAATTTCAGTGCTCACTGTGTGGTCTGACACATTTTTAAAAAATAATGTTTCAGGAAATGTAAAACCTAAAGCAGAAACTGATGAGTTGCTGAAAGTTTAATGTTGTCTATATTATTATATTATATTATATTATATAGATTCTGTACTTTTGTAATATATAATTTGGTCATTGGAGATCATTATGAATTCAAGACCTTCTCTCTCTTCCCTCTCTAGAGAAGTCAACAACATTCTGGCCAAAAGTCTCATTCGATTATAGTCTCTAAATAATCATTATCTGAGTCATCAAAATGGCTTTCCTCTCCTATGAAAGGCTAATAATTGATGATCTTATTAGTGTACATTAGCCACTGAATTAAGTGTTTAGCTGAGGTGAGCATTACTTACAATTAGACTGTTTCTACTATCTACTGTTTCCACATGCAGCCCTCCTAAACCTTCAAAAAACATAAAAGATTGGTGTTTTGAGCTTAACAGTATAATGTTACATTAATAATATTAAACTTCTTTATATGATATGAACATCACAACTCTGCAAGTGTGTATCCTAGATATCAAAATGTTCTACAAAAAGGTTACGCCACATTAAATTAGGCTCTCTACCTGCAAAGTTTTCCATCTCCTTTTTTTATTATCAAAATAATTTGTATCTGTAAGAAGTTAAAGAGTCCACTCAGCATCAAGGTGAGAGACTTGGAGGTCTTAAGATTTCCTTTGAGCCTCAATCAATTTGTCAGCAAAGGGTAGGAGGTGGTGCCTGTCTAAATTGATATCTCAAGTCAGCACCAATATGCTGTATCCGACAAGGAAATGTGTTTCGTTGCTCGATAAGGTCTTAAAAGGTTAATTAGAATTCTTCCTAGTTTTCACTCATTCTGATCCAAATGATCAGAAAAGTATTTTGCCCCTTGATGGCAGAGCAGTTGTAGGATTTGATGTGATTTATGCTAACACCTCTTTCATCTGTAACCACTATAGGCCTACACTGTTTAGCACTTCAGTGAACACACAACAAACACTTTGTATCACTCTTCTCGTTCTTTTTTTCTGCTTGTGTGCATCTAAGTGTGTCAAATTATATCGCCAACTAAAACACCGGCAGCATGTTAAACTGCTTTTAGCATGTGCGGCACCTATTTTGTAGTAACATATCCCAGCTGAATTGTTAGCAGGTAAAGGATAACATTTATATTCCGCATGTGAAAGCAGGCCTTTTAGTGCTTTAGTGTTCTACAGACGAATAGCACAAAACTCATAAATATTAGGGAATTTAAAAATATTGATTTCACTGGGTTGATATTGCTGTGTGCAAGAACTTGTGTAGAGTGAAACATGCTCACAAGCAGACTAGCATAACATCTCTCCGCTGAGAATAACTGTTGGTGTGATTCATTGGCTGGCTAATTTTACTAGCAAATAACTGTCTCCTATGGGACGCAATGTGGTCTTCCTCAAAGGTGTAAGAGGGCATGAAAATGCTGAATCATCCAGTGAGTCACATTCCAGTCTCAGAATGTTTTGTTGTTGTTGTTTTTCACCTATTGTGGACATTAATCCTTATTTTTTGTTTGTTGGAATCATTACTACACTAAAAATACTAAAATGCTATAGGTTACATACAACCCAGCGCTGGGTGAAATATGGACAAACTCTGCAAGTTGTTTTGACGAAGCGGTTGGGTTAAATGTTTAACCCACCCTTTTGGGTAGTTTTATTTAACTCAACTATTGTTTAAAAATGTCTCTATGGATGGCTTAAAATTAACATTTATTAATAAGCAATTAAAAAAAAATGTTTATTTAATCATTATTTATTCAACTTAATAATAAATGTTAATTTCCAACCTATTTTGCATTCATTTAAAGCTAGAAATATAGTAATTTTTCAGCAAAAGCTGAGTTAAATAAAACTACTCAGAAGGTTTAGTTAAACATTTAATACTGGTTTAATACTTGGGTTAAATATTTAACACATTTAATACTTTTATGTAGCATAGACTTTAAATTTCCAGGACTTAAATCCAAATTCAATTCAATTCATTAAAAGTGACAGCAAATACAGTTGAGGTCAAAAGTTTACATACACCTTGCAGAACCTGCAAAATGTTAATTATTTTACCAAAATATGAGGGATCATACAAAAATGTTATTTTTTATTTAGCACTGACCTGAATATGATATTTCACATAGAAGACATTTACACATAGTTCACAAGAGAAAATAATAGTTCAAAAGTTTACATACACTTGATGTAAACTTTATGAGTGGGGGTGAAAACATTTTGAATTTGAAGATCAGGGTAAATTTTACTTATTTTGTCTTCTGGGAAACATATAAGTATCTTCTGTAGCTTCTGAAGGGCAGTACTAAATAAAAAAAAATATTTCGGCAAAATACGAACATTTTCATTCTGTTCAAAAGTTTACACCCTTATTCCTGTTTTTTTTTCTTGAAGCATCAGTGAGCGCTTGAACCTTCTGCAATAGTTGCGTATGAGTCCCTCAGTTGTCCTCAGTGTGAAAAGATGGATCTCAAAATCATACATTCATTGCTGGAAAGGGTTCAAACATACAAAAATGCTGAAAAACCAAAAAAATTGTGGGACCTGAAGGATTTTTCTGAAGAAAAATGGGCATTTTAACTATTCAGGACAAACAAGGGACTCATGAACTACTATCACTAAACAAAAAAACACAGCTGTGGATCATTCAGGTAACAACACAGTATTAAGAATCAAGTGTATGTAAACTTTTGAATGGGATCGTTTTTATGAATTCAACTATTATTTTCTCCTGTTGACTATATGTAAACATCTTTTATGTGAAATATCTTTTCCAGGTCAGTACTAAATAAAAAATAACATGGATTTTGTATGATCCCTCTTATTTTGGTAAAATAATTAACATTTTGCGGATTCTGCAAGGTGTATGTAAACTTTTGACCTCAGCTGTACATTTATAGCCTATACAAAATAGTTATTCATACATCTTTATATTCATATATAATGAGATACATTCATCAAAGAATCATGTTTTGCACACAAAAATAATATGCAACCATTTAATTCATCAAAGAATCCTGAAAACAATGTATTGCAGGTTAAGAATCCTGAAAAAAAAAACATATGTCACTGTTTCCACACAAAAATATGAAGCATAAGCAACCGAAATGTTTCTCAAACACCGAATCAGCATATTGGAATGATTTCTGATAGATCCTTATTACGCTGAAAACTAGAGCAATGGCTGCTGAGAATTCAGCTTCACCATCACAGAAATAAACTACATTTTTAAACATTAAAATGAAAAACAGTTATTCTAAATTGTTATAACATTACTGATCAAATAAATGCAGCCTTGGTAATTATAGGCGATTTTAAAAAAATAATAAAAATAATAACAGTCTTACCCACCCCAAATTTCTGACTGGTAGTATATACAGTACGAGGTAGCAAAATTGTAAAAATTCTTTTTTATTACAAGGAGTCCAGTGTTGGCTTATGTTACCCTCTGCTGGTAGATGTCATAACTACATTAATTGCACACAAAAATGATCATTCTCTGTTGTTGGCCAAATGTGAATATCATTAGGTATCCAGGTATTAACATATTTTAGGGGTTTTGACATCAGAAAGCTTGAAACCTCTTATTATGTTATGTACATTTAGTATTGTTTTTCCCTGCTGTCCATATTTAAGCCACAACCCATTAGTTAATTCCTACTAATCTGAGGACTGTCAATGAGCCACATTTCCCTTTTATCTAAAGAGCCCTTAAAAATAAATCAGCTAAACTGAGTCACTGTAACATTTATGTGTATGTGTTAAGAAAAATGTTCTCACAGCTTGAAGTATGGCACGCACTCAAATTCAGTTGCTACTGGTTACAAACATCACAGCATTCTCACTGGGCTTTGCTTTGGGACTGTGTTGATATGAGAAATCGGATGACAAGGACAAGAAAAAAATATGCGCAGGCCTATGTATCAACATATCAAATCTTACATTTACACAATGGGGCATTTGTTGCTTTACAACAATACAACTTTATACCACTGGGTGTTTATTTTTTCTCACTATGAGCAGCTTGTTTCTTTTTAAGTGAGAAAAAAGGAATTCTAATACAAATGTCTTAAAAACTGGCATGTTTCTGTACTCTGATGTGTATCTGTGCCTCTGAGCAACTAACAGAGATCCCCACAGCCCACTGTAGTTATGAACCCAGTCAGGCTTAGCGGCATCAGATCGTGTCTGGGATGATTAGTTCATCTTACGTGACTCTGGTCAGCAAGCACTGACAGAGTCTGGCTGTATGGCATCATTTCTGTCTGGACGGAAATTGTAAAGGTGAGGGATGCTGACTGTACCTGAAAGCTAATATGCTGTAACTGTAGCCAGAACAACACAATAAACTGCCTGAAGACCAACTCTGGATGGTTATGCAGTTAAAAGAAGGACTATTCTAATCCTTTCGTGAACCTATATTTTGTTCATCTATATTATCACAGTTGCAGTCTGATGTTTTAAAGCAATCTCTGAGAATGTTAGGAAAATCTTCTTAGAACACAAAATGGAAACATTCTGCTAATGTTTGTATAAAAATGTTCATAAAACATCTAAGTTTTGAACTTAAAGGGGACATCGGATGCCCATTTTCCACAAGTATGATTCTTTAGGGTGTCACGAAATGTCTGAAATGTCAATGGTTGTATAAAACAACACCCTTTTTACCTTGCCAAAAACAGCTCCATTCACAGTGATCTGTTTTGGCGCATGTCTCTTTAAATGATAATGAGCTACTCCTCACTCCACCCTTTCCTTCCATTTTTTGTGTATTTGATAACACGTTACCATTAAAAACTAATCCACTGGCTCTGATGTCAGGAAAAAATGACTCTTTATGTTCACTTTTACATCTACTACTACAACTACAAAATGCCTGTAATGCTTATGAGACGTTGTTTCTACAGCTGCTCGAGCATGAAGAAAATGGCAGATGGTGTATAACTGGAAGAGGGCGGGAATATGCAAATATAGGAAAGTCCATCAGCGGTCATTGGCGGGGCCTGAGCAGTATGACCTCATAATGGTCAGAAAATCAAAACGACTTGATATTTGAGATTGTTTAGGTTTTTGGGGATTCAAAAAATAAGTAAATGGATTTTTATCATTGTAGAGTGGTTGTGTCCACACACTGCTAAGACACATTTATATGCAAACACCATGTAAATGTGAATATTGCATCCAGTGCCCCCTTTAATTGAATTTAAAAGTTACATTTTAAACCAGCTTTGTATTGTTACAATGTCAGTATAGTATAAATAAATGAAAAATAAATATTTTCTGTTTTACCTGCACCAGTATTTGTCTGCAAAAGTTCTAAAGCTGTCAAAAGTCCACTGGATGGCACATTTCATGTCATCTGGTGGACTTTCGACAGCTTCAGGGCTTTTGTGAAAACTACAGGTTGTATTTTCGTATTTTTTGTAGCCTAGTGTATTATAGGTGTTGAAGTTTTTTGTTTTCTATGAAAGCTTTTTTCCACTGTGGGATAAAAAAAAACAACAACTCACAATTCTCACAATTCAGAAAGCACATAGATGTAGACCAAAGTACATAGATGAAGAACTAACCATATGTGACCTTTCTAACATGGTTACTCAAAGCATGAAGACCGCTAAGCTAGTGCAAGATGAGCATTTGTGATTAAAAGTATATACACTTTTTTTTTTTTTTTTTTAAACGATCAATCGTTTTTCATGTAGAGCCCTTCGAAACTACATTGAATCTGCAATTTGGAGTTTCAACCCACTGGCCACCACTGAATTTTTTCCACTGAAGAAAGACATGTACATCTTGGATGATACATTATCAGGAAATGTTTATTTTGAAAGTGAACTAATCCTTTAAAACCCCATCTTGCCAGCGAACTACACCTTTAATGGGAACATTAGGACAATGTTCTTTAAAATTAAAATTCTGCATGCATTCTAACATTAGGCATAATTAAGAATAATGTTCCTTAAATACTAAAATGTTGATTGTTCACAGAACTTTAAGGAAAAAAAAACTTCAAAGTTCCATAACTTAATTAGGAGGTTATGACAAGTTTCCTGGAAAATAAAATTGCTACACTGTAAAAAACACAATTTGTTGAGTCAACTTAAAATAATTTGTTAACCTGCTGCATGTTAAGTTCAGTCAACTCAAATACGTTTAGTCAACTTGAAATGTTAAGTTGTACTAAGTGAGAACTTAGATTTTTTTGAGTTGACTAAAAAAAATTAAGTTGAATCAACTCAAATATCTAAGTTGTCACTTTGTACAACTTAAAATTTCAAGTTGACTAAACTTTTTGTGAGTTGACTGAACTTAAAATTTGGGTAACAAATTATTTTAAGTTGACTCAACAAATAGTTTTTTACAGTGTAGCTAATAATAGTTAAGTTATATTGTGTACTTTTCTAGAAGTGCTTCTGTGTATGCTGTAGCATGGAGTTTGGATAAAGGTTGTGTTCTGTTGATTGGTTTTGCATGAAACATCCTCTCCAGCAGCAGAGGCAGGGAGCATGGCTAAGCTCTGTAGTTACACCGGACCTGCTGTCTCATCAGAACTGAAATGCATGTTTGCTTTGGGGTGAAGACAGTTTTCTGAAATTAAAAAGACCCAAGACTGTCAGTTGAGCGCAGGAACCAATTTATGTTTTTTCCCCTCTCTTTTGTTTGTGTATGTGTTCGGGCAGAATGGTGTGTTGAGTTACCATGTACCGCTGGTGCAGCTGTGCTAGTTGATGAGTCAGCAGTGAAGAAGGCTCATGACCGGCCTGGGAACCAATTTTGTGAAGACATACTAAACACTGATGGACTTTCACCAGAGATATAGCACTCAAATGGCTTCAAAGGTCACCTTAGGCCATTAGATTCTCCTACATTAGTTGACTGTACATAGCTGGCAAGATTTTAGTTGGATAATTGGTTCTTTGGAGATGAAAAAAGATCCTGATGTGAAATTATTGGTTTTTAATTGGTGATTTTTCTTTTAAAGGTGCACTTAGTTTTTAAGCAATTGTTTTTTTATGTTGTTCTGTCCAGAACAGTGATGACACACAGAAGCAAAAGTGGCACCAATGCCACAGCAGAAAAGCATTATTCGTGGTCACACATGGAGTGTTTGTTATGGAAGCCTGTTTTTCCGCCACTGAATAAAAAA
>JAHKKF010474317.1:0-16696 GCA_019740295.1 Labeo calbasu
AGTGGTATTAGCAAAACAACAAAGCTACTGCTGTTCACAGAACTGTAATTACCCATTATACAATGTGATATAGCCTGGTTCGTTGGTCCGTTGGATCGAACTGCTTTCTCACTACAACCGAACCACTCCAGAGTTCGTTTTCAATCAAGCCGAGACCACCTTGTTCTGGCGGTCTCGGACCGACTGTTTTGGCGCGGATCCGAGCACGATTGCCGTGTTCACATATGCCCAAACGAACCGAGCTAAGTGGGGAAACATGCCAGGTTCCGAAACAAAGTGCCAGGTGTGAGAGCACCCTAAATCTGTTCCGATAAAGAAACAAAATCATCTACATTTTGGATGAGCATTGTCAGCATTGTCAGCAAATTTTTATTTTTGAGTGAACTTTTCCTTTGAAGTGCTAAAATTACTCCAAATAAAATTTAACTAAAACCGAAATAAAAATGACAAAATTAATCATAATTAAGCATATAACAGAATTAATAAAAATTGTTCTGAAATTAAAAGAAAATATAGAAATAAAAGCTCATTCAAAAATGTTGTTAAAGGGGTCATCGGATGCCCATTTTCCACAAGTTGATATGATTTTTTAGGGTCTTAGTGAAAAGTCTATAATATACTTTGGTTAAAAATACCTCGGTTAAAAATCCTCAGTGGTTGTGTAAAACAACACCCTTTTTACCTTGTGAAAATCAGCTCTGCAAAAATCATCCCATTCTGGTCGAGGCTGCTTTAAATGCAAATGAGCTCTGCTCGCCCCGCCCCTCTCTTCTCTCTGTTGAGTGACAAGCCTGTTTACTTTAGCCGCATTTAGCCGCTAAACTTGCTAACTAGCACATTATTAGGAAAGGCGATCGCAAAGATTTATGAAATAACCCTTATACTCACTTCTGCTGTAAGTGAAGCTGGATCACTAATGATTTGCAAGAACACAGACGGATATATGTAGCTCGGGAGGTGCATTACCTTCACTACGTTCTACTACCACTACGTTCATTATTACATCCAGCAACACAACACCTCAATCGCTCAATTCTTGTCTAACTTACATCCCTGCTCCGGCATCAAAACATGGACTATTACAACTGATCTGAGGTAAGACACTCTTGTCAATCAACTATCGTGGGAGCGGCCTCTGTCGGTGTGATGCCACAACGACAGGCATCTGAGAATGGCTCAATTTGAAAAAGGGAATATTATTTTTACAGATTAATTAAAAACCACTGCATGGATTTTTATCATTATAGGGTAGATGTGTACATACACTGCCAACACACATTAATGTTCAAACAACATGAAGTGAACTTAGCATCTGATGACCCCTTTAAAAACCTAAACTATGAATATATACAAATATACTAAAATAACACTGAGGCAGACCTTGTTGTACTCGGCTAGAGAGAGATTGATGTCGTAGAGCTGCCCGCGGTCTGTGCTGGCGGCCAGGGTCTCTTCTGATGGACTGATGCACAGTGTGCTGATTTCCTGCTGCTCTGCAGAACTGGGATCATTGCTGAACAGTTCTGGAGGAATCTGACATGATAAGACAAGAAAATTGTTTCAGGATCAACCATACTTTCCAACGCCAAACCTGGTGCGCTATTGTGAACATTTGAATGAGAAAATGTCATGGCACCTTTATTTCTTTGGTCTTCTTATACTGGTCTTCCTCCTCTATTTTCTCAAACAAACACACAGTGCCAGGACCAGCGGAGCAAGCGAAGCCATTAGAATAACCTACAATGGCTGTCACTCGCGGAAGTGTGGAGGAGGTTTCCTTTAAGTCCTGCTTTTCTGACTGACTGCAAGAACAACATACACAAATTAAACTAATACACTGAAACATTACATATTGTTCCTCAATACCTCATGTACATTCTGTATCAATTATTGGGTGTTTCTTCACCTTCAGGCATGGCACTTTTTACAAGAAATTTTTGAGTTCTGAAACTTACAGGATGTTTAGTATAGTGAGCTCTTATATGTCAAAAGATCAAGGGAATTTTGATTTCTCATTGCACTCACCTGTCAACCTTCTGCACATTCATCTCCCAGCGTAGGCGGCCTGCCTCGAACATCATTAGCTGACCTGCATCTGTGCCAGCAATCACCTGCTCCGTGGACATCCAGGTGTGGCACAGGAAGTTATGGGTGTCTGTTTTAAATATGTTGGACTGTTTCAGGGTTTCTCCAGCATAGCGAAAGATCTTGAACACCCCATTGCCACTCACACAAATCTGTGTGTTGTCCTCAGGGTTGAAGCTGACCTGAAAATGGGAATGGATAGATTGTATTAGGACAGTTTCATTACTGCAGTAATTTTGACCTGTCATCAATACTCATTCATATTAATATAGTTTTTAATAATATCTTAAATTGAGTATTATGTGGGTCATATTTCTCCCCAAAATCAAAAGAAAGAAACAGAAAGAAACAAGAAATTCTATTTTGCTTGAAAAACATGAACAGTATTTTTAGGATATATCCTGTTAATTTTGACATGATTTGACAATTGACAATGACATTTACCCATACTTCCCCTGACAATATTTATTATATATAAAAATGATAATAGTTACTTTAATTAATGGTGGGAAAGGGGGATGTTTACCTGTCAAAATAATAAATAGTGCCACAATGCAAACGTCTTAATGATCCTAAAACCAGACTTCATCTTCTATATGGAAAATATAATTTCTTGATTTTGGGGGTGAAATATGTCTATTTTAAAACCTTCCTGTTAACTTTGTTTACCTGGTGTATGGGGCCATCAGTGCTCGTCTTCACAGTGGCCATCACCTTCTTCTTTTCCCACATCCAGAGGAAGAGAGTCCAGTCTGGCCCACCTGCCTGACCAATCAGATACTTGGAGTCAGGGGAAAAGGCCATACAGACAAACTCGTCCACCAGGATTTCTCCTCCAGTTAACACTTTCCTTTTCCTGCTCTGCTCGTGCTGGAGATCATACACCGTGATGGTGGCTTTCTCTACACATTCAGACACAGCCAGATAACGCCTGTTTGTGCTGATGGCCAAAGCCTGCATGCCCTGACTTCTCTCTGTACCTGTACCGACAAAGGAACTGGTTATATATACTTGTGAGTGTGTGTGTGTTGTGTTTTAGGAACATTAAGCTGTTTATTTATTTAGCCTTGTGATGTTTTCATGACACAGATTATTATTAAAATGTATTAAAAAGTTACAATTTAAGTATCAAATAAATTACTTTTGATTTATACAAGTCTTAAGGAATGTTTATTTGTCTCAGATTATTAATGTATTGCATTTCTTATTACATTTCATCATAGATAGATAGATGGATAGATAGATATTTACTATAATAAAGTTTGGTAGTAACGTTACCTGGAATAAACTTCTGCCATTTCTGATTAATGTTATAGCGCACACTGTTGTTTCCACACGGAAATATGACGGTTTGCTCATCAAAATACAACAAATTATTCCTCACTCCTGTTCGCAATCCGAATATATAATGAGACTGTGCCACTACTGTAGCCATCTGACAAAATTATTAGCTAACAGTCTGTAGAAAAGAAAGATTTAAACGAGTTGGCTTGTTAGCCGTGCATCTACATGACACTGTAGTGTTGATTAGTTAGTTACTACGGCAACAACAAGCTACCGCGTCTGCGTCCTTCAAGACTACAAACCACGCCCATTACACCGCCCCCAAAACTGGTCAGTCTGTAAACATCGACGATAAATTAGCTCTTAAATTACATACGATTACTTACGTCAAATTATAAATACTTTTTATAGCCATACAAATACATTATTTACGGCTGCCAAAATTAAACCGTGTTTATTTTCATCATTATGTCCAAAAAATGACGTAACATCTATAATAAAGGAAAACAGGTGATAATCAATAATATTTCAAGCTTATTACGTATGTGATAAACTAGCCCTATCAGTGCTATAATAAAAATAGTAACACTTTACAGTAAGGTTCCATTTGTTAACATTAATGTATTACCTAACATGAACAAACAATTAAAGTTACATTTATTACAGCATTGATTAATCTAAAAATATAGTTCATTTTTACTTCATGTTAGATCACGGTGTATTATAGCCTAATGCACAACTTTTGGTTTTAATAATGCATTAGTAAATTCTTAAATTAACATTAACAATTAAGATATAAATAATAAATGCTGTAGAAGTATTGTTCATTTTTAGTACATATTAACTAAAGAAGTTAGCTAATGTTAAGTACTGAACCTTATTGTAAAGTGTTACCATAAAATATAGAATAATATACTATAAAATATAGGCTATAAAATATAGAAAGAGAAAATAAAATCGAGAATTTGGTAAAAACAAATAATAGATTTGGGGCTATGGTGAATGAATGAATGAATGAATCTTCATTGAGACAGCACCCATACAAAGAAGGACACAAAAAAATGTGACGGACATCATCCCAACACCCTCAATAAAGTTATGAGCCAGTGAAATGGGCCGACACTGCCCATTTAAAAAAGGACTTTGAAACAAAATATAGTTTTGAAGTTTTTAGAGTTCAGTGGTCTTTCAGTTTTAGTGATGAGCGCAGTAAATGATGCTCTGCTGCCCTCTTGCGTTTGGATCCAAACATTCAGTCTGGGTATTTTTATGCAATTAGCTTGAAAACTAATAAACTGACGTGATTTTAACTGGTGTGATGCAAATAAGTAAATAACTCTTTTGATATCCAGTTTCTTCTCCGTTTAACTAGTGTTGAAGTGATCAGATTGCATGCGTTTATGAACCAAATAATAATGTATTTGGTTTTATTAGATAATTATATTTATCTGCTTTTTTTAAACTCCAAGTACGAACATTTAAATTGAGTTTTAAATGTAGTCTTAATGTGTCTAAGGTATGACTTTTATTATTTGTGTAATTTCAGTACTGAATACTGTATCCATACTGTGCAGGCCACTAATCAATGACGCCTGTTCTGCACTACATGTGTGTGATTTGAGCTATTTTAGCTCCTGGCTTCTCTGAACAACAATAGGCCAATGGTATCCTAATGGACAGGCTGAGCTGCAGCTACAGTATGTTCATTTAAATGTACCTGAACGTTCTACTGCTGTTATAACGTCATACATTGGAACACAGTGCTGCTGTAGTTCTTGTGTGCGACTCGGACTAACAAGTTATCCGTATTCCCTTGAAGATAAATCTTTACAGAAACACATCAAATAATCATTAACTTAAGTTAAAATGAATATCATGTATAAATTTAAATATCTGTAATACCGGTATTCTCTCCACCTTGTTGTGCATGACTCTTTCCATCCATATGCTGCTGCGAAAATTCACAGAACATAATGAACACGGTAAGTTCAGTAACCCAAATGTTTATTTAAACTTTTTATTATTCATAGTCTAAATGTTGCATATAAATACATGAGAGTATTGTATTAATGCATGTTAAAATGCAGCTTAAATCTTTTGTCTGAAAACTAACTAACATTGTTATTGGTCTACTGTTTATTTCTGTGAATGACTCTCGTCGTCCACTGTTTGAGTTGCTGGACCACAATGGTAAATGTGAAAGAAGAGTCATGTCAGCAAACAAATAAAATGTAATAGTTATTGTTTGCTTAAACACAAGCTGTAAAAACTTAATTTAAAGGCTTATAATTAACATTATGCACATTTATTACAATAAAATCAGTGTGTGTTTCATTATAGTACATCAGAAAATCATTATATATCTGATACTGGTCTTCTGTGTTTTTTTCCATGCTTAACTCTCTTCATCTGCATGCAACTGAGTGAACCACAATGGAAAATGTGTCAAGAAGGGTCATGTGGCAGCTTTAAACTGGCATGGTAACACAACTTTTCTATTCCAAAACCTAAATTACATGCACTATTTAACAATATTTACCTCATGTCTTGTTTAAACAAAGCCAAAGTTATGCCATTTAGTGGGAAACCATCACTTTCTAACTGTGCAAGCTGGAGAATCTGGAGTTACAGAAAAAGCAGAGGAGGTTTGCTCTTCTCTCTCTGCTCTCTACAGTTAAACATATTTTGTATGGCATCCTATTGAATATCGTACTAAATTCCAGAGTCATTTTGTTTCATCCAGGTCAACCGGCCAACTTCATCGAGATGCTAGACATGCTGCTGCTGCTATCCTTTTCCTCTGAGAATGTTACTCAATGACGTTAACATCTGGACCAGCTCTTCTTATTATTCTTCTAACAGACCAACAGCAGCAATTCTTCACAATCAGCCAACGCCCGCAGGAGTCTCTCTTTTTATGAAGACTGATGTCTCTCCATCTGTCCAACCACCCTTCCTTATTTTACAAGATGCTGTATCACTCCAACAGACTTACCTGCTCTCACAAAAAGCATCAACTCATCTAGAGCAACTCCACTGCTCCAAAAAACCTGTTGACATGGTGAACCACCAGAACCTCCTATCCACACTTTCTGACCTAATAATTACAGAAACTACATCTCATCCATCAGTCAGCCATACCAACTGTACAACTGGGGTCAACAACACAAACACCATCCAGCACAGCGAAAAGCCAGTTAAACTTAACCGCATGACTAGGGAGGACTGAACTGCTGCAATGATCTATTAACCAGCCTTCAGACCAGTGCAATAACACCTCTGCAAAGATGGCACATGGCTGCACAACCAAAAAGGACCCCACCTCACATCCTTCTTGGTCTCATTCCAGTAGTTTCCTGTATTAAATTCAAGGTTTGTTGTCGGCCCTAAGGAATGCAACATCATCTACAGTCAGTGAATGAGCACTGCTGTCTGGTGGTTTCATCACAGCAAAATGCAAAGTAACCTTTCAAAACCTTCATTCACTTTCTGCAACATACTACCCTCAAGAAACAGCTGAAGACACGTCTACAACACTTCACTTAAACACAACTACAATTCTCTTTGTATAAATAAATTATGTTTATTGTATCTATTATGCCAAGGCCCTCCTGACATGACACTGATACACACAGACAACAGGATATATTACGTATGCTTAAAAATCTGCCCATAGGGGGCAATAAATCCTTTCATAAATCTGCAACAGGAATCAAAGGAAAATTAAATCAGTTGATCAATTGCACAGTTCAGTATCAGTTGCACATATCACATATGTCTGGCGGCAACCAATAAAAGTGGCTAATAATGTCAAGTCTAAACAGCCTACCAAGACAAAAAAATTGTCCAGTGCATTGTGTGAAAATGAGTGTATTAAATTATGTGAAAATGGGCCACAAGGTGACTAATATGAAATCTTACATCTAATCTTTTTCTAATCAGTGGCTAAAAAGCTTAACAAATACACGCGTAGAACCATGGTAGCCTACACCAATATACTGTATAAGACGAGACCATCAAGTAAGACATATAAAATTAAGTGGTTTCTATAAAAAATCTGAGATTTGCAAAATAATAATGATTAAAAAAAAACAACAACTTGGAATGAAAAAGGCATTTTTTTTTTGCTTCTAAAACCATTCAAATAACATTGAAAGAATCTAAAAAAAACTAAGCGTATTCAGAAAGTAACTGTAAAGGCCTTTATGAATATTTAAAAGGCTATAAGTGCTTACAACCTCTACATATATACATTACAATTTAATGCTGTAAATAAATAATAATATATAAACTGAAGAGTATTCGGTTGTTTGTTTATATAATGGTGTTTTTGCTGTAGGCTACAGATCCCCCTGCCTAACGCTATTTTTAGTTAATAATTTAGAGTTAATAACTCTTGGGGTTAAATGATTTTATTTTGTTATATTTTTTAAACATAGAATTAAATATTATGCCCTTATGCCGTTACCATAAACCTGGAGAACAAGGCGGCAAGCGGAACCTTTCTTTTGTCGTTCTCTGTTTCCGTCAGGAGTTTAATGTTACGCACACTCACGAGAAACATTGCTGTCTACACGTGAAGCTTTGGGATGTTGTGAATTCTTCTGTTACTCTATTTATTTTTCAAATTCTTGTTCAGTGTTCGTTTATAATGGTAGAAGTAGATGAGGATCCCCAGTTGGGGTTAGAGTCCGAGGAAGACGACGAAGAAATATCAGACGGAGAGGTAAGAATATAGTGTATTTTATGCGTTTTTCAGGCACTGCAGTTTTACATTACAACACCTTGTCATGCTACAGAAGTCGACAAGTAGGTAAAAAATCTAAAATAGTACGTTTGCATAACATGTTGGTGTCATACAATTGTCTCTAATCAGCTGCAAGAAGCTTTCGCCAAGGGTTTGCTCAAACCTGGATTGAACGTTCCTCTGTTTGAGCCAAAGAAGGCCGTCAACAATGTGGTGAGTATTCTATCCTGTAAAGTCTGACATATGAAATGGAAAAAAGCAACAGTTATTTTATTTTTATTTAAGCTTTAGGCAAATTGATTTAAAAAAATCAGGTTGTGTTTTGTTGTATCAAGTGTGATGCATAAGCATTTTATAGCTTTTATGGTGTAATATAGGAGAATACTCACGATCAAAGAGGATAAAACATCTAAGCTGAGCAAAAATATGCAGTCTTGGTGTACATGCTGAAATATATAACCAGCATATAACCAATATATAACCAACAATTGAGATTCTCATAGTTTGTAATGTAAATCAGTGAGATCCTTATAACGGTGTAACGGACTACTTGCATAAAATGCATATAAATATTCCATGTTTTTCTACGCTACTTTTGTAAAACATGTATGGATAATCAAGTAAACCTACGTTGCTTCAATCTATTAGTAGTTTGAAAAAGTTTAATAATTTTGCTAATTTAGAGGCATTAGAAATTCATATCAAGTATGATACTGTCGGGTTTATAATGATGTACACTACCAGTCAAAAGCTTTTGAACAGTAAGGTTTTTAATGTTTTTAAAGAAGTCTCTTCTGCTCATCAAGCCTGCATTTGATCCAAAGTACAGCATTTTGGAAATATTTTTATTATTTAAAATAATTTATATTTTAAAATGTAATTTATTCTTGTGATATCGAAGCTGAAATTTTTGCATCATTACTCCAGTCACATGATTCTTCAGAAAACATTGTAATATTCTGATTTGTTGCTATTATTATTATGTTGAAAGTAGCTTAGTACAATTTTTTCAGGTTTCTTTGTTGAATCGAAAGTTTAGAAGAGCAGCATTTATCTGAAATAGAAATCTTCTATAACAGTATAAGTGCCTTTATCATCATTTTTGATCAATTTAAAGCATCCTTGCTAAATAAAAGTATTGATTTCTATAATTTCTTTCCCAATAAATAAATAAATAAATAAAAATGATATAAAGTATAGTGTACAGTTTTACAAAAGCTTTCTGTTTCAGATAAATTTTGATCTTCGGATCTTTCTATTCATCAAAGATTCCTGAAAAAAATGTACTCCACAGTTTTAAATATTGATGATAATAATTATAATAGTAATAATAGTAAATGTTTCTTGAACAGCAGACCAGAATATTAGAATGATTTCTGAAGGATCATGTGACACTGAAGACTGGAGTAATGATGCTGAAAATGTAGCTTTGATCACAGGAATAAATTACATTTTAGAATATGTTCAAATAGAAAGCAGTTACTTTAAATAGTAAAAAATATTTCACAATATTACTGCTTTTGCTGTATTTTGGATCAAATAAATGCAGGCTTTGTGAGCAGAAAAGAGTTTTTACTCTTCAAAAACTTTTGACTGGTAGTGTATGAACTGAATTGTGATTTGTTAAAAAAAAATAATATACAACATCTTTAATGATTTTATTCTACATCATTCAGGAGGGTCTAAAGAAATGTCTCGCTGAATTTAAGAAGAACCTGCCGTGGGATGAAAGGCTGGACCTTACTAACTACCCCGCTGTTGACATTGTTGCAAAAGTGGAGGGCAAACCAGAACCAGAAGGCAGTGAAGAAATCAATGCAGAAGATGACTTTCAGAGGGAGATGTACTTGTGAGTATGTGACTTGGTCATGTAGAACAAGGATGCTGCTTGACTTATTTTGTGTACTTGTGTATAATATTATACCTGATTTTAGGGCTGCACTATGTACTGTGTCTGTGTACTGTGTCTTCTTACAGTGCTTCAGTATGTTTCATATGTTAACTGGCATGTTTCAGCTACCGACAGGCCCAAGCGACCGTTTTATCGGCGCTGCCAAAACTGCATAAGTTTAAAATTCCTACCAAGAGACCTGAAGATTACTTTGCAGAGATGGCCAAGACCGATCAGCACATGCAGAAGGTGAGAAAATGAGCGCTCTGTTGCCTTGAGGTGCCGATCAGGCTATATAGAAAGCATTTTGTCCACAAGAATATATGCTACAGTTTAAAGGTTTGGGGTCAGTAATAGATTTTAATTAATTATTTAATTAGCAAGGATTTATTAAATGAATCAAAGTTGATAGTAAAGGCATTAGATGTTAATGAGTATGATGGTAATGAGGAATGTTTCTCGAACATCAAATCAGCATATTAGAGTGATTTCATAATATTATCACAGCTTGTACCGTTTTTTTTTTTTAATCAAATAAATGCAATGTCTGTAAGCATAAAAGACAAGAACACATGCGTAAATAAAAATGTCAGCCAGGTGCATATATCTTTAAATTAAAAAAAGTTGTTCCTCTTTGTCATAATGTTTTATCAGATTAATTCAGTTTCACTGTCTGTCAATTAAAAATCATAATTTTCCACCTTTTTTATTTTTAACAGATTAGGAAGAAGCTTATTCTCAAGCAGGCTGCAATGGAGAAGTCAGAAAAGGCCAAGAAGCTCAGAGAACAGAGGAAATATGGCAAAAAGGTCAGTTTTAAAACCACTCCCAGATTCTCCCAGAATGATGTTTTTGGATGCTCGACAGACCTGCTTTTAAATCTCTGGCTCTACAGGTTCAAACGCAGGTGATTCAGAACAGACAGAAGCAGAAGAAAGCAATGCTATCAGCTGTAAAGAAGTATCAGAAAGGTACATTTTCTCACGTATTTACAAAGATTGTGCGGTTTTAGTTTTTTATTGTATATATTTTTTTATGTTCTATATCTTTTGTCCCACAGGAATGACAGATAAATTGGACTTCCTGGAAGGAGATCAAGATCAGAGACAGAAAGGATCAGGAGCGAAAAAGCAAGTAAACAAAAAGAGGTAAGCAATGATACTACATTAATGAAATACTTAAGCTTTTGTCAAACTAGATAACAAGGTTCTTTTTCAACAAAATGTCCCTGTGAGGCATTATTTCAGGTTTTCCTTTCTGTGAAATATTTCGTTAAATGCAATTGTTTTGTTTTTGTGTATTTTATTTGTTTAGTCAACATTTATCTGTTCAAGTGTCAACCTAATTCATGAATCAAGAATCAAGCATATGTAAACTTTCGAACAGGGTCATTTTTATAAATTCAACTATTATTTTCTGTTGTCTACTATATGTAAACATCTTTTGTGTGAAATGTCTTATTCATGTCAGTACTAAATAAAAAATAACATGCATTTTGTATAATTCCTCTTATTTTGGTAAATAACATTTTGCAGATTCTGCAAGGTGTACGTAAACTTTTGACTTCAACTGTTTATTATGTTTCGCTTTTAGTCTGAATGCTAAGAGGAAATACAAGGAGAAGAAGTTTGGCTTTGGAGGCAGGAAGAAGGGCAGCAAATGGAACACCAAAGACAGCCATGACGACGTCTCAGGGTTCAAGGCCAAAATGGCTCATGGGAAAGGTGGGAAACATTTCGGCAAAGGAGGCAAGAACGTAAGTGTTTTATTATATACTTTTCTTTTTTTTTAATTAGTATTGTTTTATTCTAACATTTTTAAAGAATTCCCCTCACGTAATCATCTCTCGCTTTTGTTTCGTTTTAAATAGAAACGGCCAGGGAAGGAGGCAAGGAAGAAAATGAAGGCACGCAAATGAGCTGTATCTTCCCATTAGTACCTCTCACTCAAATGGATTGTGCCATTAAAAGACTTTTTTATCTCTATTTCCTATTACGTGGGTGAAGTCATGGCTGTGTTTTTTTATTTTTCCCCTGACGAACACCTTTTTAATTTTCAAAAGACTTCTCCACACTGCCTGAAAACAAATGTTTCAGATTTTTTTTATTTTATATTTGTATTTAGCTGACTAATGTTAAAACCATTCAGGGTGCTGACGCTGCATTTAGAAACCACCATAAATCTTTTCAATTAAAAAAAATATTTAATTGATGCGTTTTCCATAGATTTGCATCTGTATCTTAAATGTTTTTTGTATGTAAAGAGACAGCCTGTAAAGCTAATTTTCCCCTACACGTCTGGGTCCAGCAAATACACAGTGCTGTACTAAATCAATCAGCAAATCAAATTTCTTTTCACAGAAATGTTTGCATTTGCAATGGGAATAAACATACTGCTTTATCTGCTTACTTTTTGTACACAAATTCGAATTTGGCACACAGCGGATCTGAGTTTTACATTCATCACTGCTCTGAGTCAGAGGAGCTCATTAATATTCATGAGATTGTAATTAGTTTATCTGCCCACTGGTCCTGGTTGTAGTATTCTGACAGTGTCGTTCCTGTGCCGTCTGAGTTCAGATAAGCAAATGAAGTGAGATGTTCATCCTGGGAATCTTAATGTCTCTTTACAAACAGGATCACACCGTGTCTGAGTTACACAGGGGAAAGAAATCAAGAGCTGCTTCAGTTAAGCAATCAAAACGGCACTAAATCTTCAGAATTGAACAGTTTATTCATCAAACACTTCCAGATTTAGGAAAAGAACATTTACCCAAAACGGTAAATGAAGACTGACTGTCAGTTGTAGTAGTGACTGTAGTGTAAAACAAACGTCGAACGGTTGCCAGAACAAAAATGGCATTGATTTTAGCTGTAAATCATAAATACAACATTGTCACTCTAATGAATATGCATCATAAATGCTTTTGGAAGTAAAAAAAATGTGTTTTTGAAAAGGAATCAACGTATGCATGTCTTGTACAAATGATGTGGTATCAGTCGACGTAAAAACCGAAGGTCTCATCTGTTCTCATTTGCTTTCGTCTGCTTTCCCTGAGGAAAGTCTGTCCGCAGGTACAGCGTCTGTTTGCTGGATACCACAAACTTGACTTTCTGTGTTAAGCAAACAGAACAATGAGCAATGTGAAAAATTAGAGGAAATCTGACACCAACTGATTATATCAGAACATCTAATGAACATAATAGTGGTGTACTGTGATTAAAATGTACTAAATTATTAAAGAACTTCAACATAGTGGATTTCATCACACTGCAAAAATGCTTTTCGTACTTAGATTTTTTTGTCTTGTTTTCAGCCAGAATATCTAAAAATGTTTAAAACAAGAAGGATTTTCTAGACAAGCAAAAATTATTGTCTTGTTTTCAGAAAAAAGACATCAAATTCAAATGGGTTTTTTGCCTAGAATAAGATAAATAATCTGCCAATGGGGTAAGCAAAATAATCTTATTTCAAGCAGAACACAAGATTATTTTGCTTGTTTCAAGCAAAAACTCACTTAATTTTGACTTGTTTTTTTCTGAAAACAAGACAATAATTTTCGCTTGTTTAGAAAATCCTTCTTGATTTTAGAATTTTTAGATATTTTGGCTGGAAACAAGACAATTTAAGTAAAATCTAAGTATTTTTTGCAGTGGGCTGTGAGATCCCAGCAAAATGTTAATTATTTTACCAAAATAAGAGGGATCATACAAAATGCATGTTATTTTTTATTTAGTACTGACCTGAATAAGATATTTCACACAGAAGACGTTTACATACAGTCCACAAGAGAAAATAGTTGAATTTATAAAAATGACCCTGTTCAAAAGAATCAAGTTCTTGATTCTTAATACTGTGTTGTTACCTGAATGATCCACAGCTGTCTGTATTTATTTAGTGATAGTTGTTCATGAGTCCCTTGTTTGTCCTGAACAGTTAAACTGCCCGCTGTTCTTCAGAAAAATCATTCAGGTCCCACAAATTCTTTGGTTTTTCAGCATTTTTGTGTATTTGAACCCTTTCCAACAATGATTGTGTGATTGTGAGATCCATCTTTTCACACTTGAGGACAACTGAGGGACTCATATGCAACTATTACATCAGGTTCAAACGCTCAGTGATGCTCCAGAAGGAAAAATGATGCATTAAGAGCCGGGGGGTGAAAACTTTTGAACAGAATTCAAATTTAATGTACTGCCCTTCAAAAGCTACAGAGGACATGTTTCCCAGAAGACAAAATGAGTTAAATTTGCCCTGATCTTCAAAGTCAAAAAGTTTACACCCCTGGCTTTTAATGCATTGTGGAGCATCAGTGAGCATTTAAACCTTCTTTAATAGAGCCCCTTAGTTGTCCTCAGTGTGAAAAGATGGATCTCAAAATCATAGTTATTATTAAATGGGTTCTAATACACAAAAATGCTGAAAAATCGAAGAATTTGTGGGACCTGAAGGATTTTTCTGAAGAACAGCAGGCAGTTTAACTGTTCAGAACAAACAAGGGACTCATGAACAACTATCACTAAACAAAAAAAACCCCCAAAAAACAGTTGTGGATCATTCAAATAACAACACAGTATTAAGAATCAAGTGTATGTAAACCTTTGAACGGGTTCATTATTTTCTCTTGTGGTCTATATGTAAACATATTTTTTGTAAAACATCTTATTCAGGTCAGTACTAAAAAAAGCATTTTGTATGCATTTTGGTAAAATAATATTTTGCAGATTCTGCAAGGTGTATGTAAACTTTTGACCTCAACTGTATCTAGTTTAATTCTTTTTAATCTGATAAGATGATTACTGTATTTTAGTAAAAGGTTTTAACTTATTTCTAATAACTGTAACGTATTACAAGGTTTTGCTAGATATCATATACTGTTATTTTTTCAGCATAAACCATCATCAAACAGCTAAAATCACTCATTATGATTGATATTTAGCTCAATTCAGTCTAATGCACAGAGCAAATATGTCATAAACAGTACAATGTGATCTGACTGAATTGACCTAATATGAATTTGGAATGAAATGTATAAGGTGAGTGTTTTATTTCCTCTCAGAGTCTCTGCTGGTTTTATAAAGGTTAATTTAAGACATCTTTAAAACCAAATTAAGAAACTTTTAGGACCAAATTGTGTGGTCGTAATATGTAAATATGTTCTCTAAATGTAAATGTTAGTAGGGAGCAGAAAATGAGTTATTTAGCAAGAGTTTCAAAATACAACAGATCTTCATTACTATTTATTTTCAAGTACAGTATGGAATAACTTTCTCTTTACAGTTTTTCCTTAGTATTTCGTCTTGTTTTCCAACACAAATGTTTCATTAATATACACTGAGAAGCAAAATGACAAATGGTAATTTAAGTCTAGTTTTCTGAGAAATTGATCAAAATGAAGTGAGTTTATGACAAAACAAGAACAAATAGGCAAAAACATGCTCAGAAAAATCAACTTAATGAAAATGGAAATCATGTTTTCATTCCTCGCCGACAGACATTTGCTCTTGTTTTAAGCATAAACTCACTAAATTTCATTCAATTTCTCAGAAAATTAGACCCAAACTACTACATTTTTCATCATAAGTAAATGCATTGTGATTTAAGGATGCATAGATATTTGTACTGGAAAACAAGACATAAATACTGAGGAAGACAGCATGACTTTATGATTTTTTTTGCTCTAATTAAAGTCCTTTTTAAGGCCTTAATTTGTGTAAGGGTAAATTAAGACCCACAGAAACCCTGTCCTTCCACATAGTTTTGTCAGAAAAATCTAAAGTAAATGTACAGTTTCAGTATTTAATACCTGGGACATTTGTGACTTGAGGAGGAAGCTCAGATCTTCCTTGCTGTCCCTCCATGTGACTCTGTGAATGGTGGGAATACCCGGGATATGGTGGTACTGGGTACGGACTATAATGCGGAACGTGGATCTCCAGAAACACAGGAACAGAAAAAACAGACTTAGACTTTTTGCTGAGAAAGTCTAGGACAGAGCTAAACTTTGAAGAAACATTCATAAACTTGATCTTGATTGTTCCCTAAGCTTTTGATAACCTCTGAAAAATCTAATGAGTTACACAGCTATAATACTGTGGGCCACAGCCTGATATCGTAGGACTGCCGTTTGTGCAGATTATAGAAAATGAAGTGATTAGAAAAAGAACATCAAAGAAGTTAAACTAGCTTTGGTGTTTCAGGCTTTCACATAGTGTAAGTTGACTGCACAAGATGAAGAGAATAAGAAATAGACATTTTCTCTTTCTCCTCATTTTTTCTTGAAAGTGATAGCCGCCCAAAGTATCACTGTGATAAAACGTTATTTAAATGTGTAACTAAGGGGAAAGTGCAAATAAATAATTAACCATTAACCAGTAAGTCTCTTATGCTCAGCAAGGCTGCTTTATATAATAAAAAAAATAGTAAAAGCTAATTAAAACTTTCCTGTGAACCCTGAACCCTACGATTTTTTAAAATGCCCATTCATGCATAGATAATTTATTAAGATAAAAACATGCATATTATTTATTTACAATGACCAAAATTATAAACGCAACACTTTTGTTGCCCCCATTTTTCATGAGCTGAACCCAAAGATCTAAGACTTTTTCTATGTACACAAAGGCCTATTTCTCTCAAATATTGTTCACAAATCTGTCTAAATCTGTGTTAGTGAGCACTTCTCCTTT